>ML780734.1:393628-409595 GCA_009831015.1 Picea engelmannii
TTGATTTCATTGTAGATGACTCATGAGTCATACTCATGAGTCATGATGACGATCATGAGATACATTTATGATTTATTATATTTTTTGATGACTCAGGAATCGGGACATGATTCATTTTTGATGTGTGATGTATCACTAGACATATTATATATCTTATATATCAGTTTTCTTTCCATATTCATGTGGCAATCTGTCTATTTGATGCTATTGTTGCTTTAAATGTTTCAAAAATAAAAAAAAAATGAATATTTTTGTATTTTTTTAAGTTTGCCGATATATTGCCGATGTTTTGCCGATTTTTACGAAGCGTTGTTTTCGGGACCCCGGCAATTTTTTCGTCGAAACGATTTTTGTAACACTGGTTTGGACAACAATGTTGAGTTGGCATTTGCCAACTTGGATCTTAATGAATCAGTGCTAGAGACAATCACTTTTGATGAAGGTGATCCTCTTGAAGGGTCATCCTCCACACCAACAGATGCACAAATTGCATTGGATATAGAGGAGGAGAAGGATGGAGGAGAGAGTAGTGGTAGTGATGCTGATTTTGATGATTATGACATGGAGGACTACTAACGGTCATGACTCATGAGCTATGAGATTCTTCCATCTATGGTTCTCGTATCTACCCTATGTATTTGCCATTGACATTCCCACCTACAGTATGTGTTGAAAATATAGCCCAGAAACTCACTATATCAAACTTCAGATTTCAACCTCCTATTAAGCTTCAACAATAAAGCAATAAACCCAATATTGAATTGTACTTAATGAGTAGAAACACTGAATGACATAGATCTGAAACTAAATCAGCAGCGGAAATAACTCATAACAGCAGACAAAATAACACATTTGGCACCATAAATTCCGAGCAATGCACCATGAAGAATACACAGAAAATAAATGATAGCTTAAGGAGTAATTTCTTATTCAGCTCTAGGGAAAATCAGAGATTGACAACAACAATTATATCAGCATGAAATACACAGACTTATCTCACTCTCCAACACAATATCCCTCTAGAAAACAGTGCCAAACTGTGTTTTGAACAGAATTCCTTGGTTGTACGGCCTGTACGACCCAGTACAGTTAGCAAACAACCACAAAACTCCTAGAAATCGTGCCAGGGAGCTGTTGTACAGTACAGTACCCTGCTGTACGGAATACTCCAGCAAAATTGTCTTGGAATTCGTGCCAAATTGTAACAGAGATGGCTGTCTTGAATTCTGTGCCTTTCTCTTACTGTATGGCCCTTCCTGTAGCAGCTGTACGGCAGTATTTAATTCTGCAATATCTTTAGAGATGCATGCCAATCCATCTCCTAGGGATGCGTGCTAATATCCCTTGCTGCCGCCCTTCCCTCCAAGCTAAGAAACCTCTCTTGGAAAACGTGACCCTTTACCTTCCCTCCGACCTCTTCTCAAGATGTGCAACCTCTCTCTCCCTCATGAGCTGCCTTTAAGCAATTTCGAAATGTAACTCCTCTAACCCTTGATCTCTCTTGAGTGACTCTTCACTTTCCCTTGAGATCAATGGTCACGACTTAAAGTGATCCATAACATCATAAAATCACTTTTACATTTAAAAATTAAAAGACCCAACTTTATAAAATCACTTTATAAAGTTACTTTATAAAAGCACATTATAAAGTCACTAGGGAGAAATGTGCTCGGTCACTTCCGCATGCTGGGCGCCGCCTGTGCAAAAGTACCTTCGAGCTACCAATTTTAACACTATGTACATTGTAATACATTTTGATTTTGATGATTTAATGAGAAAGTTGAAGCTTATGGTTCTAATTTCTTGTGTGTTTGTCATTTGATCATCATTGATGTAGTATTAGTAACTAGTAACTAGTTGTATGATTGAATTTGTATCATGTAAATGTTCTAGTTTCTAACAAAATTTGAATGTTTGTCTATAATTCATTTTTGTATGTGTAATTTTCAAATATTTTTAATATATATAATTTTTTGAATATATATATATAAACTGTGTCATGTGTCCTATTTCTGGGGTCACCATGTCTCGTAACGGACACTCGTATTTCCATCTCCTTTGTGTCTTGTGGCATCGTGTCGGGTGACTTAGGTTGATTGTGATGTTACACCACTGAATTGTTGTGACATGCTTCTTGGCCAGCCCTAGCAGTTTAATAGAAGGGCACGATAAGATGGGTTTCTCAACATTTACAATGTTCAGAAGGATGCTTAAAGATACCAAATCACATTTTCTCCCCATCATTCTGGGCCCCAAGTTGTTAAGCAAGTCAACCTTCACAAGTTCAACACTCTCTGTTCTGTTCTGGTGCTCATTCCTCTCCACCTGCTGTAGCCTTTCCCAAGGGATTTAAACTTCTGCAGGGAGGTACCACTCCAAACATCAAGTGCACATACAACTCCTCATCCTGTTTCAGCCTATTCAATGCTCAGTTCAGCTCTGAAGATGACAAATCCTCTGTTCATAGTTCCCTCGCCACATGGATCTACAGGTTATAACTTCTGCCCCTGCCCTACAACAGCCCATGGTAAGAATGAGTCTTCAGTAGGGACCTGGGAGGACCATTTCTCTTCTAGCAAAACATTAATGGTTGCATGAGCTCACATTTTAGTAGAGGTTCACTTCCAAGTAGTCCACCGGCACTTTCAAGTGAACACATCAATCCTACAGCGTATGCTGCCCTTCACTGGACTGTAGACACCAACAGCAGAAACCAGGGATGCTCTCTTCTCGGCAGGGAGGAATTGATGAGACTTTGATCTCAAGTTCTTAATTGACTTGACCGTGTATTGTATTTGTAATTTGGTAATTTACCCTTCACTTTATTTTTCCTATTTGATTGTACATAATTCATAGGGCAATGGTCAAAATCTCATCTTTAGCTCGGTCAAAGATGACCACGTCCCAATTTTGTATCTCTATCAATAGATAATAAAATGAAGATTGTACTATATGTGTACATTGCAA
Source organism: Picea engelmannii (assembly GCA_009831015.1). Taxonomy (NCBI): domain Eukaryota; kingdom Viridiplantae; phylum Streptophyta; class Pinopsida; order Pinales; family Pinaceae; genus Picea; species Picea engelmannii. The sequence goes on from ML780734.1 coordinate 396,596, forward strand.
CGATCTCCTCTTTAGTTGCATGCTTGATCTCACAGGTTTCCCATTCTTTTATGTGGATATTTGCATGGTTGTGTTCCCATATCACTTTCATGTGCCAATGTGCTAGCTTCAGTTTTTCATCGAGTGAAAGAGTTGTGGGGATCTCTTAAGAAGTCAAACCCTTGTTTTTTGATTTATAAGGCTGCTGAATCTGGTTGAAAAGCCCCTGGGTGACCACTTAAGGCCACCACAAAGGAGTGTGCATGTAACCTTGTGATGAATTTACCCTTCCCTTTTTTTGGCCCCATTGAAAGAAGTCAAATCTTTTCTCCGTGGTAAATCCTACAAGTTTATATCTTGCTAGAGAGCCTCAATGATGAGGTCTATCATACAGATAAAATTAGGACAAATAGAGAAATTTTCAAATTTATGGTAGTTGCTAAATTTGGGAGCTGGACTGCCATGTTCCTGTTATACTTTTTATGTTTGTTTTTTTACGCCAAAAGACTAACTTTGATGTTTGCTGGATCTTGGTGATTGTTTCGTAACTGACAATTGTGTCTGGAACATGACATTTCCAGGCTGCATACAACATTGGAGGACATTCTGTTAGTGCCAATACCATAGAGCATTCTATTTTATGCTGCAAGACATATCGTCCTGCACAGGTAGTTACTTTTATTCTAATATTTATTAATCTGCCGCAGAAGTCTTTGGTAGGTACTTTTATTCTAATATTTATTAATCTTCCGCGGAAGTCTTTTATTTTATTTTATTTTTGCTGGAGATATGTGCATAAAATTTCCAGATTCACTCTCAATTTGCATTCTGAGTCTTACTAAGTTGCTATTCCTGAAGTGGCTTGAAACACTCCTATCCACTGGAGCTAGGATCAAAGCTGGAGAAGTAAGACGCACTTTTGGGCGGAGATATGGTCTTGATGATCCTGAGCCTCTTGTTTTCTTTGCCCTTTGTGGTGGAGCTCATTCAGATCCCGCGGTATATGATCTTTCCATTTTCCACCATAGAATTTTTGTTATTGTGTTTGTGATGATTCAGTCTTTAATGCTTGGATAATACATGTTATAGAGCCTCCTGTAAAAGACTCTTACCATTTTTTGGTAATACAGTACACTTGATATATAGGTGCTCTCAGGTTCAGCCTTTTAGGCTTGCACATCACTGGATGCATATGTCATTCTTTGCTTCTTTTCATGACGTCTTTGCAAAAGTTTAATATTATTAGAGATTTGCTGCTAGAATATATTTTTGAGATAAACTGTCCTTGAATGTTGTGGGTGACACTTCAGCTAGGCTACTCACTTCAATTGTGGGACATGCATTTTAGGCATAGCATCCATTTCAATTAAACTGTGAAATGCACCTGAGTTCTGTACTTATTTTTAGGTTCGTATCTACACTGCCAAGAATGTGCATGACGAGCTTGAAACAGCTAAAAAGGAGTTCCTTCAGGCAAGTATTGGCATTCAGAATCACAAGAAAGTCTTTCTACCAAGGATTCTTGAACGATACACAAAAGAGGCATCGATCAGCTTGGTAAATTTGCTTCATTGGGTGTCTGAAAATGTAGACAAGCAGCTTCAAAATGCAATCATAAAGTCTATTGAAAGAAATCCCCAAAAGAAGTCAGCTCAGTGCATTGAATGGTTGCCATATAATGGTAGTTTCCGTTACATCTTTACAAGGGATTTAGCTCCAGGGTTGGCGTAATATGTTATCTCTTCTAGGTATTCACCAATAATGTGGATTTTTATCTCTTCTGGGTATTCACCAATGCTGTGGATTGTGTGCATGGGACATCTCCCAATATGATCTTATGATCTGGCTTGCCAACCTCTGTTGAAGTGTTGCAACAAGAACCCTACATCTCCCAAGTGAATTTCACGTTTTACCTTATCTTGGATGGTTTTTCAGTATAATGAGAACTAAGTCATTATTAGTCAACAAGTGATGGCAGCTGTTATCTTATGCACAGAACAGAAGGTTCTGCGATCTATCTATGAGCATTTCCTGCTTTTTGACAGCTAGACATAATTTTGCAGCCTTAATTGAGCTACATTGTTGAGATAGTAAGGTTTACGTTTACACACCTATTTGCTGTGTATCGTTTGCCTTGTATATTTCACAGAATGATCATGTTTTTCATCATCTGGGAGAGAGACCAAGGTTATAAATCATCAGCAATCTTCTCAAAAGAAAATTGCAAGGTATAGTTTTATTTATAGCTATTTTAGTTTATATACCCAAAGATACGGCCCTTTCCTTGATGTATTTGAAGTATAAACATATTTGACAGGGCTAGTGATCAATTGATGTGTCGATATTTAATTTTCTGGATATTTTAAGAACCTGTAACAATGGTCTAACTTTTGCAGTCTTGGCTGTGTTTGCAGTATGGACAATTTATGCATATATGCTCAAGTGTCGTATAATTCAGACATGGTTTGAGTGAAACTGGAGTTCATTACTGTACATACAGAGTGAAATGTCAGGTGGAGTGTGTACAAATTTTCTAGGGTTTATGGTGAATCTTAATTGCAGCACAACTGTGACATATATTGCTTGTCATCTGAGTTGATAGTATTTTGGTCATTGCCTCCAATATCAATAGTAGAAGCACATAATATTCTTACATGATGACGGGCTTTTTGGAATGTGAGTCGTGACTGTGATTTAAAAGATCAACGCAATGTTTCCCTTCCAAATTTGATCAAAGCTAATCCATCTATCATGTTTATATAATCAAAATTTGGATTGATTTCATAAAGCCCATCACATCTGCGAGTCTAATTGAGCACAGCCTAGTAAGGAATGCATAGCTATCAAATAAAATACATATGAAATTTCCTTCTGAGGCCTCTATTTATGGTACATTATATTTAAAGCAACTCGAAATCTCCCAAATTTGCAATTCTTCTATTCTTTAATAGGTCCTCGAGTACCTATTATATTGATTCATTCGATGTTAGTAGGCAAAGCAACATGCTGCTCCATATTTTCATCAGTGAGGAGCTTTACTGTTCTGTATTTGCCATATCTGGTATATTGAACATTTGTTAAATAAAGTAGTCAGCTTCCTCTTTAAGCTTGAAAAACAGCCTGGCTTTCAAAAACAACAAAAGTCACTAGCAGTAGAAAGTTGCTTGTAAGAACATAGTTTAAGGTCTAGATTGGGTTTGCCACAGATTGTTCCGAATTAATAAAACAACATTATTGCAGAGTGATAAGCTTGGTGAACTTATAGAACACTTCGAATTTGTGCAGCCATGATTAGAGAGTTGTTTGAGAACACATTTTTGTACTGCCAAATCAGATAAACTGGCTACTCTGAGTCGGGTGTGTTTTTCCATATTTTGTTACATGGGGTTATTTTAAAGTAATGAGCTTGCTGAGGCTGTATTTTGGTAAATTCTTGTTTGATGATCTACGAGAGCAGAGTTATGGAGAAAGATCAATATTAGGAGTTTGCCCATTTAGTCGGTGTCTTCATATTCTCAAATAAAGCAATTGTTTTAGTGGGTTAGTTACATATTTCTATAAGAGATAAAATTATAAGTGCTTGCAAACATGATCCTTCTTTTGATGGATAAAATTGAACCAATAGTATAGCAGTTATTTCATTCATAGTTGATAAGAGTGCGAGTAAGCTCCTTGAAGCTCGTCGCAATAATATTGGTTTTATTTACTTCTGCCGGCATGTGTGAGAGGCACATGTGGGGCGGGCAAGGGGCATCAGAACATTTGGCACCCGTCCATTGACAGTTTAGGATAAATGTCACCCACACGGGGAGCTCACTCCTATTGGAAATATAGTAGTTTTACTCTATAGTCAAAGACATTACTTATATGACATGTGACATTATCAAACTGGTTTCCGATGTTACTCCAATGATTGAAAATCCAATGGAATTATGCCTAAATTGTGAAATGTACAAATTAATCTGAAATTGTATGATACTTTATTTGGAATTCTCAAGTCATTGAATCTGATACTTTCAACTAGGCTCACTAACTGTGATACACCCCAAACTCTAGAACACCTTGCAAAACTAAAAAGAGAACTATATTTGAGAAAACCAGCAGTTGAATTCCTTCGCAATGTATTCACTAATGACATCCAATTTATTTGAGAGTTATTTGGGCTGTTTTGAGATACTCGTACAAGGACAATGTATAATTGAATTTATACCAATTTATTTTAGAGTTATTTGGGCTGTTTTGCCATACTTGTACAAGGACAATGCACAATTGAATTTATATCTAGGTAGTATAAGGTTTTCATAAGGTTTTCATAAGGTTTTCGATGATAAACTTGGAGTCAAAGGTGTAACATCAGAAGGAAGTAGTATTGTTCAGGGAATTAATCCCTTCAGAATAACATGTCTTTTGGATACCTAATGGTTGATAACATGCATCTTTAAATTAAGATATAAATTTAGCATGTTTTAATAATATATATCTTTAAATCAAGATATAAACTCAAGATATTTAAATAACATGCATCTATAAATCAGGATATAAATGTAACACGTTTCTCATGGTTATGAAAACAATAAGAGTATTATAAAATACAAACAAGTCTATTCATCCTTGTATTTGAATTGCGTAAATTTCATGTAAACCTAAATATAAGCCAAAAAGTAACCAATCATGACGTTCAAAATAAGTAGACTTTATGATTTCAACTTCATTGAGTGTATTCACAACCTCATTTGGCTTTATTGCCTCTGCAAAATGTCTAGGAGTAGTTATTCCAGTGACAATGCAAACTTCCTTTCTTATGTGATGTTGATGCTTGGTGTTGGCCAAGGGAAATGCAAGGAGGATAATATTATCGTTGGTGTTATTTCTAGGACCTTATGATTTCAACTTCATTGGGAAAACTTCCTTTCTTATGTGATGTTGATGCTTAGTGTTGGCCAAGGGCAAGCAAGGAGGATAATATTATTGTTGGTATTATTTCTAGGACCTTATGATTTCAACTTCATTGGGCATATTGACAACCTCATTTGGCTTTCTTGCCTCTTGCAAAGTGTCCAAGAGAAGTTTTTCCAATCACAATGCAAACTTCATTTCTTATGTGATGATAATGTTTAGAGTTGACCATGGGTAATGTGAGGAGTATAATCTATCATTGGTATTATTTCTTCTTAGGCACATGGCTTGCTACTTGAAATGCTCAATTTTTGTTGAGAAAGGTGGTTTGACCAACAACTAAGGAACTCTGCAAGTTAGGGTTGTGTTTAATCACATCAATGACCATTATATGAGACTAAGACTCTACACGACCATTATTGCCAACATGGAAATTGAGAAACAAAGATTAGAGCAAGCCACATGTAGATTCTAGCAACAATGGAGTGCACCAAAAGTGGAGATTAAAACAAATCAAATGTAATAATACTTGTATTCAAGAGTTTGCTGAGAATAAATGATTGACAACAAACATCAAAATAAAGATTGTACACAATAATAGATGGATTTTAGGTGGAGAAAACCCTCGTAGAATATAAGAACTTCACGACGACAAAAATCCCTCCCATGCATCTTTATTTTAATATAGTCTTAGAATCAAATACAATGGATTCACAATTTATGCTTTGGAAATAATTGCAATTTAAAAAAACCGGAAATAGTTAAAATTATTCTCATCATTATTGTCTATCCTACATTCAAACCCCTTGTTGCGATAGATTTTGCTTCTTCCCCCTAAAAATGAAAGTGCCAACCCTTCTATCCTAACTATAACTTTGAAATGAAATTTTATGAAGTTATTTTTTAATTCCTTATTGAAAATCCTACACACGGTGAAATAAAAATGGTAGAGAATCTATTTACAAAGATCCATACCGATCATATCTGGACTAGTGCTACACATGTAGCACATCTTTTACTTTGTCGTTGCTTCTAAACATCACAAAAATTCTTAATGTTTCTCCACTTCAATTTTATATGAACAATTTTGATACCAATATACATGCCTTGTGCATTAGCGTTTATGTAATGTTTGTTGCAGGTTAGTGCACTATAGCATCCATGGGTGATGAGTGTCTTGCATTCCAAAACATATCAGAAGCACTGTGACAAGGATAGTTGCCCTGCAAGTGTTACCTTGTTGGATGTTAGAGAAACATAACATAGGTCGTTCATGGTCATGGGCCTTGTTTACTGCCTAGTAAACATTACTTTGAATATACTTACCTTGCTTTAGAGTCTAGTTGTGTAATGTACCCCAACCAAATCTAATATAAAAATTAGATCTAACTGGTTGCTCAAAGTCCTTGGGAAATCAACTCTCTTGTTTTTCCAACTATCAAGGTGGATTACTGATGTGTTTAGAGGGTCAATGGGATGAGTTCCAACCTCCTTAGAACCCTTGAAGTGTATGTTGTTATGATTATTTGCTTGCTATTATGTATATGACAATTTTTCTCATTGAAGCATTATGTCAAACAATTTGCATAACATGGCTGTCGTTTGCATTTCCATCCATGTTTTTGAGTTTAACTTATATAAAATAACATGAATTCAAGTGGAACATAAACTAGAATAAACATAAGAGTAAATGTCAAGTAATACACAACAAAAACACAAATACCTCCACACAATTCTTGCTTGTTTATTTATTATAAATGGTTGTCCAATGATAGTAATTTCTAGGTCTGATATAAGCAATATAATAACCACTTTATTGGCCTATAATGGATCTAAAAGACAAGGAAATAGTGTCAATGATCCTCCTTTTCGATCCCCTAATGATGGATTCCCAAAAGAGATGTTATATCATGCAAAATCCACAATTCCCATACCAAGAAATGTGCCCTCCTTGTTACTTACGCCTTGCTGAAATATGCACAATAAATATGATGTAAAATCTTCATGAAATAGCTGCAATTTTGTAGATCTGATGATGGCTAGCTTACATGAGAAGTTTCCCTGGCTGTAGATGTCAAATCTGACCACAAATAATTGGATTTCAAACCCCCAGTGCGCCCTCCTTTAGTAAATTTGCCCCAGTTCCGAGAATAAATAATATGGATGCTAGAAACCCCCAAGGGTACCAAGAAAAGTTGCTCCGGGTGAGATAAACACAAACCAACTCAGATCTCTTTAGGATCTCACTCCCAGAAGCCAAATTGAACTTCTTTCTATTGGACAATGCGCCCTCTCTCCAGAATCCTCCAATAGTGGTGCCCTTCTTGACCAACAATGCAAGAAATTGATCTGAAACTGAAATAGAATGGTGAGGGTGGAATCATTCACCACCTTGGCCAAGCTTGGATTAGGAACGAGAGAATATTTCACTTCCTTGATGATCTCTAGGGTTTATTTAATCAAAACACTAAAAACCCTCAAGTATCTTGAGCTCTCTAGTTAAGAGGCCAGACATATAAAATCAATCAACATAATGAGAAAATATGAGCCCCTATCTCTCTTTTATACTCCTTTTTCACCTTTTCCCTTAAGTGACTTTTAATTCATCTTTAATGTTTTCTCATAAAATCACTTTATTAATTTAATGTACCATGTTAGTCCAAAAAGTGATTAATTTGCCCCTATGACTTCTCTAGCCACTGAAAGTCATTTTTCTTCATCTTATCCTGTATATTTTTTTCCTCAGTTCCAACGAGCTATTATACTAAGGTGTTTCTCCAAGAAACAAGCTCCAAATAACACCTTCAGTGTAATTAATTAAAATATGCTCAATAATAACCTCGTTTTACAGGAATCGTCGGAATGCAACAGAACCAAGGACAAACTATGCAGAATGGATCCTGATGATGAAATATGATGAATAATGTAAGTCAGGCCCCATAAAACTCTTCAAAATTGCTTGAGCTCACTATCGCCCCAATTGGCTACTCTGGCAGGCATCCCAAACTGTAACATAAGGGAATAAAAAAATGAGCACATTACAACCCTCCCTGCCTGAATATTGATTGTCCACAAGCAATAGCTGAATCAAACTATGTATGATCCCAGGGTCCGATATCCACCTGGGAGACATGGAGTACTCTCCCCTCAAAGCATGGTCCCTCAAAGTGCTCGCCATGCATGCCCCCAGAATGCTCGTGATGAGTAGAACGATCATGTGCAATAGATCCTCAATCATCTCCTCAGGAAACCACTCTACTCTGATCTCAACTCTATCAACCATTGGTCTACCGATCACTCTAATCCCTGGATCCCAAATCAAGATGTGAACTGCAGTGCCCCGTAAATTATAGCCCTGTAAGACATCAACACAAAGAGTCTCCTGAAGAACCCCAACCAATGGAGCAAGTAAATACATTATCCATCCCTCAAGGAATCTCTCACCTAAACCAGTCTCCAAATTACCACCTTTGGTAGTATCCAGATCCCCCGCTAACCAAGAATATGGTTTACCCATGTACCTGATCCTTAGCCAAGGAGACCCAACCTACCACATAGCATCCTCACCTCCATCTGCTCTCAAATCCCCCCAACAATGAAGGGAATCAATCATGAGAGTCCTTGAAACTCCCATGTGTTCTAGAAGTGCACCAAACCCTGCATCAAATAACTATGATTGTGCCATACCACATATCTCGGTGCATGCTACCTTGTAAAATTTCGGTCGAAGTGTACTGCCAGCTATGTTGTCCTGTCCATGATCACTAAACTTAGCCTCCCTGTCAACCTACACCGTTGCTTGCGGTGTCCCATACTACGACAATATCCCTATGATGTCAGCCCTACTATGTAACTCTAGTATACTAAGGTCTAGAGATGCTAGCATACTCTCCTAACTCTGCCCTGAAACGAGGGTGGCTAAGGAATCATGCCCTGACTGTGATGCTGACATACCAAGCATGCCCCCATATGTCTCATGACATCATCCTCTAGATCTTTCCAGGAGAATCTCTCTCTGATCTACTGATGGGTCCTGAAATGTCCAAGTTGTCGGACCATAGGTACATCACAATCACTCTCTCCTCGAGTGTCTGAAAGTTCTCAATGGAAAACTATCCATCCGAACTATCCTATGCCATCGTGGCCCTCCAACAATACTCTGCACGAAAGCATGTGTATCATCAATGTGTCTAATGGCTGCCACAATCATGTCCTCTTCGACCCTCATTTGTCCTGCCAAAAGCTGTGACTCTGAACACTGCCTTGCTGAAGTGCTACCTCATGACTCCTGCTCCTAATGTCAATTGTGGAATCCTCATCAACACACTCCTCAAGAGCTAAGGCACCACACTGTCCACTGTCCATTATGCTTTTGAATGCCCATATAGGCCACAATGCATCCTCATGTACTGTTGTCTCACCTTGAACTGCCTTGTATCTTGTATGTACAACTGTACCCTCCTGTGCACCTCTACTAATGTCATCTACCCCTGGATCCCATACATATATGTCTATACATGTGATATGGCCATCTCGACAAACAAGGAATACATCCCTGTTACTGTATGTTGGTCCCAGAAGTAAGTATCCCATCGACATGTTGGTCTCCACAACTTGATCTATTAATGTACTCCCCAAAAGAGGTGACTCACTCTTCTCATACTGGAAGGTATGTATATAGTCATCTGTCTCCAAGTCACGTCTCTCCTCTTGGGCCTGCAGATCCAGATGTCCCTTGTGTTCAATCACTACACAAGGCTCCTCTACTACATCTAGAATGCCACTGATATCCTCATGTATAGTGGCCAGCATATTAGGTGACTGAGAAGGTGAGGAATGTGTCACACTCAACTCCATAGGAGGCTTATCATCCCCCACGCATGACTTCCTAGAAGTCATGTCAACACACAAAGGTAGGTCACCCAACATCCGAATCTCATCCTGCCTAGGTGCTAACACATCTAAGCCCTGGTCATCACTCTGTCCATCAAATGCGTGGGTGTCACTGACCTCATGGGACTACTCTAATGAATCATCTAAGGCTGCCTTCTTATGCACATACTCCTCATGCACAACCAAATGGTCAAATTGATGTACTGTCCTCTCCATATCAAGCTTCTCAACCTGTCCCACATGTGTGCTAACCTCGGAAGATAGCTCTATTGATGGTGCATCCCCTGCTGCAAATCTGTCATCCTCATCATCATCACTATCATAGTGCACCTCAACATAATACACTTTCCCTTTGTCCTTGCATCTATGATTCAACTCCCAAGACTCCTTGCAACTGTAGCAAAGTTCCTTGCTCTTCAGTGTCTTCACTAGTTGACCTTTGTAAATGGGCTCTTCATAATTTTCTGTTTCCCCATGAGGTCCACAACCTCCCTAACTCTCTCCATAACATGATGGCTCTCTTGCCAAGGTAAGAAGGAAAGTAGGTAACAGTCTTCCATTTATAATTCTATTCATTGAAGTAACCCTTTCAACCGTGACGTATGTACCTGGAAAAAACCCCCTTCCCAGCTGAAATCTACATGTTATCCGGAGTCATTTTGTTGCTTATAGTGTCATGTTCCTCTTGAGTTCCCACAACCGGTGAGAAACATGCTCTGATACCACTGTAATGTTCCCCAACCAAATCTGGTATAAAAATTGTATCTAACTGGTTGAGAACTTTTGTCAAACACTTAAAGTGTTTTCTCAAAGTCTTTGGGCAAATCAACTCTCTTTCTCTCCCAACTGTCAAGGTGGATTACTGATGTGTTTATAGGGCCAATGGGATGAATTCTAACCTCCTTAGAACCCCCGAAGTGTCTGTTGTTATGATTATTTGCTTGCTATTATGTATAGACAATTTTTCTCATTGAGACATTATGTCAAATAGTTTGCATAACATGGCTGTAGCTTGCATTTCCATCCATGTTTTTAAAGTTTAACTTGTATAAAACAACATGAATTCAAGTGGAACATAGACTAGAATAAACATAAGATTAAATGACAAGTAATACACATAAAAAACACAAATACCTGCACACAATCCTTACTTGTTTATTTATTATAAATGGCTGTCCAATGTTAGTAATTTCCAAATCTGATATAAGTAATATAACAACCACTTTATTGGCCTATAATGGCTCCAAAAGGCAAGTAAGTAGTGTCAATGATCCTCCTTTTCAATCCCCTAATGATGGCTGCCTAAAAGATATGTTATATCATGTAAAATTCACAATTCCCATACCAAGAAATGTGCCCTCCTTGTTGCTTATGCCCTGCTGAAATATGCACAATAAATTTGATGTAAACTCTTCATGAAATGGCTTCAATCTTGTAGATATGATGATGACCAACTTATATGAGAAGTTCCCTTGGATGTAGATGTAAAATATGACCACAAATAATTGGATCTCAAACCCCCAGTGCACCCTCTTTCAGTAAATTCTCCCCAGCTATGAGAATAAATAATATGGATGCTAGAAACCGCTAAGGGTGCCAAGAAAAATTGCTCCATATGAGACAAACACAAACCAATTCAGATCTCTTCAAGATCTCACTCCCAGAAGCCAAATCGAACTCTTTCCTATTGGACAATGCACCCTCTCTCCAGAATCCTCCAATAGTTGCACCCTCCTTTACCAACAATGCAAAAAATGGATCTGAAACTGAAATAGAATGGCGAGGGTGGAATCTTTCACCACCTTGGCCAAGATTGGAATAAAAACGGGATAATCTTTCACTCCTTTGCTGACCTCTAGGGTTTATTTAGTCAAAACCCTCAAAACCCTTAAGTATCTTGAGCTCTCTAGCCAAGAGGCCAAACATAAAAAATCAATCAACATAATGAGATATATGAACCCCTATCTCTTTTTTATACCCTTTTTCACCTTTTTCCTTCAAGTGACTTTTAATTCATCTTTAATATTTTCTCACAAAATCACTTTATTAATTTAATGTACATTTTTTCTCCAAAAGGTGATTACTTTGTCCCTATGACTTCTTGGATCACTGAAAGTCACTTTTTTGTTGAAATAATGTAACTGCAAAGTGTATTCTTATTATTATTTGATATATTATTCATTGGATCAATCCCCATTGTGGATTGATCATGTCGACTATTGTAAAATGACCAAATCCCCTTTTGTGGATTGGTCATAACATAATTGTAATAGGAAAAAGAAGAAGTCGGCCCCAAAATATATCAAAGAGGCTCCAGAATATAATAAAGGTGGTTATAACCACCCAGGAGAGTGAAATGACACTCCCACACGTGCCAGTCTTGTATAAATAAGGAGGCTAGCGCCTCACTTAGACACACACTCACTTGTTCATTTGAGAGACAAGTTTCGGAGCTGCAGTTGGAGAAGAGAGAGAGAGAGAGAGACATCTTTGGGAGAGGACTTTTTGTACTTGTTTGCGTTATCTCTTGGYATTGTATTGGCTATCTATATTAAGGAAGTTTCRCTGRGTTTTCTGCCCCATGAGGGTTTCCCAGGATAAATGATGTGTCTCTTGTGATTGTGTATTTCTTAGTGATCTTATCTTATGCTGTTGTTATTCATTGAAATGCAAAGAACTATAATAATGGCTTAAACATTAACATGGTATCAGAGCCAAGTTGAAGAGAGCATCTTTCATAAGAGAAAAGTGAAAAACGTCACTGTTGCCGTACATGCAAATTAGGGCTTTTTGTTGGTGAGGTATTTCAGCCCTAAAACCATCTAGAAAAGTGCGCCCTCCCCCAATAATCATTTTGGCACCTTCAACACACCTTTTCAGTGGCTAGATCTCCTAGAAAGTGAAACCCTAGTTTCACAAAGTACCAGAAGTACCAAAAAACCAGAGAACCAGAAGTACCAGAGTACCAGAGGTACCAGAAAACCAGAAACAACAGTCCATAAATCCGTAGATCAATTTTGGAAAGGTAAAGTTTGAATTTTCTCAGATCCAAACACACCAAGCTACTTGCCTCAACAAAGCGCACCTCTTGGTAAGTTCAGAATTTGATTTTGAACATTTTCCCAGCTTCAAGTAAAAGATGTCTTCAAGCGTTAAGCTTGTTGACAAGCTAGAAGGTGTGGAAAACTTCCCTGCTTGGAAGTATAGGATTGGTCTCATTCTTGAAGAGAAT
>ML780734.1:421178-437148 GCA_009831015.1 Picea engelmannii
AACTATGGAGAGATTTAATCCACCAAACTTTTGTCGAAACTTAGCGTTGCAACTGCGACGAGCATATTTAGTTGTCGTGCATTCGACGAAAAAGGCTGCCACATGGAATTTTGTGGACAGGTTTGATCCGCCAAGTGACCGCTGCAATGCTGACGTAGGTAAGGGCATCAAAGCTCCGACGAGATGGAAATAAAATTAAAAATAAATGATGTTGTACACTGAAATCCATGCTTCTGATGCATTGGACACATGGACCTTGATTGTTTTTGAGGCACATCCATTTTTGATACATGTCTTGCTTTATACCATCTTAACTGCTTGATTCCACCACAAAAAATTGTCCCTCGTGGCATATGGAGTTGCTCGTGATGACTATCCTGGAAAACTCTGAGAGTAAGCACACATTTTTAGTTTTATATTATATCCATTTATCCTTCTATCAAAGAACAAAGGTAGCATTGTATTCCAAAAAATTTCATAGTCTAACTTGATGCTATGACCGAGGATATTCATCACTGCAATTAAGGGTGGAATGGGGCTAAATGGACGCAAAAAGCACGAGATACACTTCAAATCATTATAGAAGATGACAGAGATATAAATGACGATATGCACTAGAATAATGCATATGAATGGAGGGATTCAAGCTCATTCTAGGCCACACTTTGTGCACCATCAGATTTGCTTGTGGGTTTCATGCACCATTATGAAGCCATGCTCTATGAAGCAATAGAAAAAATCATAGTGGTTTGGAGGACTTCCTCCATGGAAAATAAGTGTCCATAGAAGAGATAATAAAAAAACTAGAACAACAGGAAGTAGAGACTCGATGAAAGAACATGAGCCAGAAAGGCAAGGGAGCATGCCACCTGCACACACCTAGGAGAATGCAAAAGAGCCCCAACAACATCGTGGAAATGAAAATTTTCATAGACTAAGAAAGAAGACTAACATCGAGATCTGTAAACATACTTTTTTGTTATACTACGGGACACCCTCTAATGCATTGTTTAAAGAAATATAATCTAGCAATATATATGGTAGAGATTTCAGAAGTATGTAGATGGGCCTAGCCCAACGCTAGCTACAAAAAGGTGTAGAAATTTTGCTTAAAGGGAGATGATGCCCATTTTCCCTCTTTAGAATGTAAGTACATAGACCATATAGAATATTTTTACATGGCTCGGGATAGAAAAATATAGGGTGAGAAAACTGCTATACCCATTTTGTACACATATCATAATTTTAATACAAAATTCTCAAAGTATAACTAGAAAAAATACAACATCATAGAGCCTATATATCTACATCTATGAGCAAATTTAGATTGTGATAACGAATTAGATAATTGTTCAACTTAATGTGCTTGAAGCTTCCTATTTTCTTCTAGAAATTCTTCAATCTCTCGACAATTGACAACTTTGTCTTTAGGTAGGTTTGGTTGCTCAGTAGTAGGAATGCTTCCTATTTCTGCATCATCTAACATAGACTGTCAAAAGTGAATCATAAAATTAAAATCCAAACTATTTACAGTAAAAACCTCTACTAGTAAATGAGACCTTACTCTGATAGGAATGAAATTTGATCCTTGTATAAAACTTTTACCATGAAGCATAACTACATAAATGCTAAAAAACTACCATAATTCTTGAAATTGTATTTTTTTTCTATGATAGATGCAATATTTAGGGTGAGAAAAACACCCCACAATTCTTGAAACCGTGTTTGTTTTTCTAGGACAGATGCAACCTTTACGGTGAGACAAACACCCTGCAACATTATAATTGTAAGGCATCCACAAAATTATATTATTTTCATGTAGATGTCCATGTCACAATAGCAATCAGATCATTGTTATGAACCAACTCCCCGAGAATGATAAAAAAGTCAACGAATACAGTCCAGTTCGAGGGGGAAACCTCTGTTTACAATATATCCAATTCAGAAGACAAGATAAGGTGATCCTAAGACTAGGTTTGCTTGGTATATATATATATATATATATATATATATATATGTATGTATGTATGTATATATATATAAGAGACAAATGGTACAATTATAATGAAAGGGTACAATGAAAGGTTCAAACCGACCTACTAATATAAAAAATAAACTAATAATGAATTCTTATTAGGGCCTTAAAATTGGAGCCCAAGGGCCTTAACATAGCCTTAAAAAAATCTTTGCCCTCAAAGCTTGCTATTGAGGGCATTTCTTCACAAACTGCTCATTTTCCCATGTAGGTTCTTCTAGAGGCATATTCTTCCACTTGATTAGGTAATCCATAATGGATCTATTCCGAAGAGATAGAGAATGATGATTTATAACTTTTCCTGGTTCAATAATCAACTTCCCTTCTTCATCTAATTCTAGAAGTTCTATTTGCACTAACATAGTTTGTTCCAAAACCTTTTTTAGGCAAGATACATGAAAAACCTTATGAATGTGAGAAAAAGGAAAATCTAACTCGTACGCTACTTGTCCAATCATGGGAATAATTTTGTAGGGTCCATAAAATTTTGGAGCTAATTTCTGATTCTTCTTTTGCTTGAGTGTGGATTGCTGATAAAGTTGTAGTCTCAAAAATACCCAATCACCCTCCTCAAATTGTTTTTCATTTCGATGTTGATCTGCTTGCTCTTTCATTCTGTTTTGTGCCATTTGAAGGTTTTCCTTAATAATTGTCAAAGTTTCTTTAGTATTCTCCATGTGTGACTCTATTGCATGTACTTTGGACTTATCTTGCAAAAAGTATGAGATACTTGGAGCTGTATATCCATAAAGGGCCTCAAATGGGGACATTTTAGTATATGTGTGATAGGTAGCATTATGCCACCATTCTACCAGAGGAAGCCACTTCATCCATTGATATTGATTGTCGGAATAATAACATTGTAGATAACCCTCTAAACATTTGTTAGCTATTTATGTTTGACCATTTGTTTGTGGATGATATATTGAACTCATAGCTAGTGTTGTTCCACTCATCTTCCATAATTATTTCTAAAACTTTCATGTAAATTTTGGATCTGTGTCACTTACTATTACTTTAGGGGACAATGAAGTCTATGAATTTCCTTCATGAAAACTTCTTCTGCTTGGCTTGTTGTATATGTACTTTCAATTCTGTAAAAAAGTGCATATTTTGTGAGTCTATCAACGACCACAAAAATGGCATTCTTACCTTCAGATTTTGATATCCCTCTAATGAATTCCATTGATTATCTTCCCACATTTGATTATGTATGTGTAATAGTTGAAGTAACCTTATATATTTTACTATCTTTCCTTTATTTCTTTGGAAAACCTAAAATTCTCTAACAATTTTTTGAATATCTTTCTTCATTCCTTCCCAAAAGATTTTTTTTTTATCCTTTGATATGTTTTAAGGAACCCTGCATGTTATGCTATCAGAGATTCATGGGAATCCCTTAATATTTTTTTCTTCAAATTTGATTGAGGGAATAAAAATATTCTACCCTTGTACCAAATCATATCTCCCTTCCACTCCCAATGTTTCATAGAGTTCATCACTTCCTTTATACATTGTATTTTTTGTTTAGTACTGTTGTCATTTTTCCATTCATGGAAATATTCTTCTAGCCACATAGGAATAGAAGATGCAATATAATATAAACTTTAGGTTTCTTCTATTCTGGAAATATCATCTTCTACTACATTGTCCTTCCCCTTTTTGCAGATTATTTCAAAATCAAACCCTTTCATTTTTGCTACCCATTTTTATTGCTCTTTTGATGATAATATTTTCTCCAAAAAGTACTTTAAGATATCATGGTCTGTCTTGACTTTAAAGTGCCTCCCAATGAGAGACTATTGCATTTTTTTATTGCATGTAAAATTGCTTCCATTTCTTTTTCATATGTAGATTTTACCAAATCTTTCCCTTGAATTGTTTATTTCAAAATCCAATGGTCTCCCTTGTTATGTCAATACTGCTCCCATTCCTAGTCCCGATGCATCCCATTATACTATGAATGTTTGACCAAATCAAGTGTTTCCTATGTATAATACATGCCATCCTTTCAGAGAGAGAATTCCAAAGTATCCTTATCATTCCATCCAAATGATTTTTTCTTCAAGAGAGATGTTAGTGGGCCTACAATGTGTGTATAATTCTTAACAAATTTCCAATAATATCATGTAAGACCCAAAAATCCTCTAATACTATTGATGTTAATAGGAGTAGGCCATTTTTTAATAGTTTGGATCTTTTGAGGGTCCACCTTAACCCCTTCCATTGAAACAATATGACCAAAATATTCTACTTCTTGTTTCCCAAAAGAACATTTGGATCTTTTTACATACAATTTATTGTTCTCAAGAATTTGTTGGACTTTATCCACATGTTTAATGCGGTCTTTCCATGATTTTATATAGATAAGTATATCATCAAAGAAAACAAAAAAAAAACGTTATAAGATGGGGCCAATTTTTTTTGTTTATAAGCCTTTGAAAAGTCGAAGGAGAATTAGTCAACCCAAAAGGCATGACCAAGAACTCATAGTGTCCATAATGAGTTCTAAAAGCTGTTTTGGGAATGCCATCTTTTCTTATTATGATCTGGTGGTATCCTGATATAATATCTAGCTTTGTAAAATAAACTACTCCATGAATCTCATCTAATATCTCATCAATATTTGGAATAGGGAATTTATCCTTTATGGTGATTTTGCTTATATATTTATAATTAGGACAAATCCTCCAATAATTATCTTTTCTTCTCACCATCACTACTAGAGCTGAAAATGAACCCTTGCTTGGTTGAATAATACCTTAATCTAGCATGTCTTGTACTATTTTCTCAATCTCCCCTTTTTTCTAATGAGGATATATATAAGGCCTTTTATTAAGAGGAGTACTTCCTAGTATTATCTTGATTTTATGTTTATGATCTCTAAATGGAGGTAGACCTTTAGGAATTTCTTGGAAGACCCTATAGTACTTTTCCGACGTGAAACTTAATTCCTCTGGAATATTCTCATCTTCCTGCTTAACTTCCATAGAATAAAGTTTAACCACAACTCACTTGATACCCTTTGAGAACTTATGACTTGAGAAGGTCTAGATTTTAACCCTTTGAGTTCATATTGAATCCCTTCCAATTCAAATCTCATGAATAATTCGTTATAGTTTGTAGAAATTGTGCTTAATGTTCTCAACCATTGAATCCCTAGAACAACATATACACCTCTAATGATAATGGAATACATTGGGCTTTCCAAATTATATTCTCCTATACTTAGTTTAATGTTGTGGCATTTTCCCACAACCAATACTGCCTCCATTAGCAACCAAAACTTGAAAATTTGTCACTGGATATAGAAAACAATTGAGGTGCTCCACTAATATTTTATCAATGAATTTATGGGTATTACATCAGTCAATGAGCACTATAATGTTTTGCTTCTTAATGTAATCTACAATCTTTAGGGTTTGAGGCACTGACAACCCTGCCAGTGCATGAACATATATTTCACACCTATCCAAATCAATATTGTGCACAATTTCAACATCTATGTCCTTCTCTCTTAAGTTGACAATTTATTCCTCATTTATTTGTGTAGATGCCTCCACTTCCTCTTCATCATTATTTTCCAAGGTGAACAATTTTGTTTCTTGACATTTATTCCCTTTTGACCATTTGTTTTTACAACCAAAGCATAATCTTTTTTCTCTTCTTTCCTCCATTTCCTTCTATGATATTCGAGTAGGTTGAGGTAAGGTTGTGTTATGAACCCCAAAACGATCTCTTATTTCTACATACACTCCAATGGTATACTTGTGTGTCACCTTATTCTTGGCTTGAATATGATGAGAAAATTTCATTGCTTCCATAATATTTTGAGGATGTTTTAGGAAAAAATCATGTTTAATATCTTATTTTAATCCACCCATGTAAGCTCCCAACAAATGTTCATCACTTATGTTATCCACCCTTGTGGAAAATACCTAAAATTCGAAATTATAATATTCAAAATCAACTAAGTGCTTGATTCTTGTCAATTGACTGAAGTAGTATTGTTTCCAAGATTTCCCATATTGTGCTTCAAAGTATCTTGTAAATAAACCCCAAGTATAATGATAATATTGGAGACTCATTTTAACTACCCATTGATACCATTGATATGGTTTTATCTCAAAGTTCAAAGTTTCTATGTGAATCCTTTACTTATCATCCATAATATTATGTAGTTTAAAATATTTCTCTATTAGGCTCACCTAGGTAAAGAATTATGTTCCATCTAACTTCCTTAATTCAACCTTGGGAAGGTTCACTCCTTTTGGAAACCATCCGTAAGTAGCTTCACTATTGGATTTAAATCCCCTTGAAAATTCTTATTATTGGGAAGTTGTTCAACATGAATACTACCTTTATTTTCCCGAGTTCCTTTAGACACTTTATCAATTTTAGGGAGCCTCCCATTTAAGGCTTCTATAATATTTTGTTCCACATGTTCCAACTTTCCATCCATATTCTGTTCCATACTTTCCATCTATCTTCTATTTCAATTGTTCAATCTTTCTTTCAACATCTATTTGAGTATTCACGAAATCAACCTTTTTCATTGACCTATCATTCAATTCATTGATTAAACTTTCCAATTTGGATAGCTGGTTTTGTATCTCATCATTTTCTTCATGATTCATGAAGGAGCTTTCTGGAGTTTTAATTGGTGAAGTAAATTTTGGATCTTTCTTTGGGGCCATGGGAAAGAGTTATTGTTTTCTAAGGACAAGGGAGTATTAGGTGCTATATATTTATGATATACATGTGGGGTCCAACAATAGTACTTGGACCAATATCCCTAGGAATTAACTAAGGAGGATCAATCATGCCCTAAATCGTACTACCCGACTACCTAGGTACCAGAGAGTGGTCTCCCCGAGTGTTGTTATCGGTGTACTATAGAAATAGGACAACCAAATAACTTATCTAAGGTTGGTTTCAGGTATAAATATGAGACTTCCTATATACCCAAACGTACATGGAAGTGAGATTTCGTCTATAGGTACTACATAATGTGGTACTACTCGAAGGGGTACCAACATGGGTTACAAGAGTTTCCAACCAGGTTAAACAATGTGTTTCTGACCACGTGAAACCATGCGTCTTTTTTGTGTGTATTCTTACCCAACCACAAATTTACCTTCTTAACGACATATTACATGTTATTTAAAGAACCTGAAACATGTCTGTAAAAAAAATTAAAAAATGATCTTGCTAACCTCGAAAAAGGATCTTAAAATCACCAAAAATAACTTGTGGAAAAACGATAACTTCCACAAGAAATATCTCATAAAACATAATGAGTCAAAATATGAAAAATTTTCCACATGTACTTCACTATGTCAAATGAGGATTCTGAAAATTTAAAAGTCTGAAACTTCAAAAAAAATAAATTGCAATGAAAATGCCAAGATAATTGATTTCAAGATTAGTCAAAAACCTTGTATTCCATGGACTATATCTCCAAAAGTATAGTGAAAATAACCTAAAATTTTGATAACCTGTACTATGAAATTTCTCCTTAGTCTCCAAAAACTTTCACTGTTTGAAACATCCCAGAGAAAAAATTTATAGCGAAAATTCTAATATGACTTGTTTAAAACTGATTTTTGGATGAGTCAAAAACCGTATCTTCCATAGACTATATCTATGAAAGTATAATAGACCAGAATTTGAATTTTTTTACTAGAAATACTTGGATATGTTTCCTTAGTAACCTCCAAATTTCGTTGTTTGAAGCGTCCGAGAAATGATTTATAGCAAAAATGTCAAGATGACTAGCTTGAAACAACAAAATCATATGATCGATGCTATTGATACCAAATGTTATGAACCAATGACTTGATAATGACAAAAATTCAATGAATACAGTCCACTTCATGGGGGACCTCATTTTACAATATATCCAATTCAGAAGGCAAGATAAGATGATCCTAAGACTAGGTCTCATTGGTATATATATAGGAGACAAAGAGTACAATTATAATGAAATGGTACAATGAAAGGTTACATGTGACCTATTAATATAAAAAATAAACTAATAATGAATTCTTATTATGGCCTTAACACAGGGGCCCAAGGGCCTTTACAATCACCATGCAAAACTAAAGTGCTATGAGCTTCAAAATGTTCTGCTTATTCTTATTTTTGGGAATGTATGATAAATGGATAGGAAAAGTAGCATTTATAGACTGATAAAGAAATATTCCCACCTCAATGATAGAAAACACATAACGTTCACAATTGTTAACTGCTACAGGGGTAGCATTGACTTGAGATGTATTAAAGTTGTTCTGCTAACTAATTATCACATGCGATTCCATGATTGTTTCAGAGGGATTAGGGGTGGATATTTCATCAACCCCTTCAACAATATGACTCTTGGAAGCTCTACTCTATTTGGAATCAATGCCATGAGCTAGCCCTATTCTCATTGCTAACCATGATGGGATTAGGCCCATAATGTAGATTTGGTTGTTGATTCAATGAACCTCAAGTTGTTCTTTAAGACAATTGAATACATTAGATCTTAGGGTAATATTATGATCAATAAACTTTGGAATGTAAGGCATTTGCAAGGCGCATGACCACATTTAACAAAGGTTAAAAATAAAGTTATGTTCTAATATTGAATACACATAATTGATCATCAAAGAAAACTACCAAGAAATGACATCAAGAATATCAACATGAATCTTTTGCAACTGTTCACACACACTAACTAAAATGAAAAAATGACCACTACCTACCTACGTCCACGAGCTTGATGAGGAAAGACATTGTACAACCACATCACACATAGACTAGTTGTTAGTTGCATTTACATTGCGAATACTTGCAGAAATCATCATAGAATAAAAGATTATATGACTGAATAATAATTAAATAAATAAATGGACATAACAACATGTATGAGACTCCATAAATACTAAAATGGAATACCTGAATGAGCTTCCCTTGGTTTCAATAGTAATTTACTCTCTATTGAATAGGGCCAACCATGTGAATGCGGAAGCTCATTTGGCCCCTCCCACCCCCCCTCACATCACTCTCAATTTCCCATACCCAATCTATCTACTAGAAAATAATTGAAAGTGACATAGTATGATTCATGCATATAAAATAGCAAAACAAAAATTAAAGGTAAATGAAATAAAGAATGTGTGCACAGATATGTGGTTTTGTACATACAAAACATATAAGATTCATCCTATATAACATATAGGAAGGTAGAATAACAAAATTTGTAGCAACAAATAGTTTATATTAATACATTTTATCATCAAAATATGTTTCCATTATACATGTGTCTCATAATATATACAATCACTTTTTTTTTCTATTTCTTAGTTTGTATATATTTGATGATTGACTCATCTATTTCTTGATCCCCTTCAGTTGTTGGGCCCTCTCTTGGTGATGATTGAATATGCATGCTCTGACGCATTCTACGTCTAGTCATGTAATCTCCACATGGTGCAGGATGTTGCAAAGGGGCATTGACTATAATAACAAAAAGTGTTAAATTGGTATGGTTAGTTATTATTCATAGAAGTAGTTTATTAATACAAATATCATTATAATGTTCTTTACAAAGTTGACTAGTCAAGACCATTGGTTCGACTTCCATGTGTTCCTCCTTTTTACAAGCATCCTCATCTACATTCTTTGCCATTGAAACAAGAAAATTTATAAGCACACAATCTATAAGTAGTTATTAATAATCATAATCCATACTTCTTATTTTATAGCCATAATATCGCCATGGTCGAGCTGCACACCACCATAATCGGGCTTCATGCCACCGTCATGGCTAGGATGCACACCACCATAATCAGGATGCACACCACCATCATGGGGATGTTGTTGACTCATGTCCTAATTATTGTTGTTTCTCTCTTGCTTAAAACAAAAAAACACATTCATTTATGGGCGAAATCAATCATGAGTAAATATTACAAGTAATCAATAATTAAAGTCCATTTATTTTATTTACCATGTCGTTCAAAGGGGTAGATTGTGTTTTCTACATGCTTGTCGATGTTCAACTACGACTTGAAACCGAGTCAAAGGTCTTCTTCAGTGGTTGTAGTTTTGAAATGAGCCCCTGTATTGCATAATATTACAAATTTGGCTTATTGGATGCAATTAAATAAAAATTGGATGATGGTAGGAATGATATGGTTTAATTATTTAATACTTACAATTCGTCCTTTTAGTTTCATATAACCACCCTGGCCAATTTTGTGTTGGTTGTGTTTTACTAGTCTTTCCTTGGTTGCTTTTGACGTGTCTGGGAGCCTACAGAAAGTTTCAAATATGTTAGATATGACAATTTTTATGTAGAACTAAATAAAATCCAGCATTTTAAATTCAAAATATCATATATCTTCCAGGACCAGGTGACGTCTTCTCTTTTTTTCTCATAGTATTCTCCTTTGCATCCTCTATCATATTCTTCTACTCACTCTTGAGAATCATCAGAGGATGCTCAAACATAGGGTTTGTTTGAAAATGAACCCTATATTGATCCCTCACATATTTCAAATATGTACCGGGCAATGAGGTGACTGCACTTTTGTTGAAGGATTCACCAAATAGGCCGACCAATTAGTCAATAAGATCCTTTTTCAAATTGACATTTTGAGCATTCCACCATGTGCGCATGGTGGGCCCAAAAATATCCAAGGCCTTGTCATTCATATGCTTAAATGTTTTTTGTTTCCTACGAAACAATGTAATCATTAATTTTAAATAATTGAAGAGATGGACATAAGAATCATGAGATATTAAAATGTTACCTCATAACATAAGAATCATGAGATATTAAAATGTTACCTCATAACATAAGAATCATGAGATATTAAAATGAATGTGAAAGATAAAAAACAAGAGTCATTAAATAGAGGTTGGGTGAAGTTATCACGTCAACATCCATATTATACAATGGATCAACATCCATTTTGATTCATCTTCCTATGAACACCATTCATGTGTGCATAAATTGTCTAAAGACATACCTCTACTGAAAAATCTCATTTAAACCATATTTTCATAAAAGAAAAAAAATGTCATTCTTTATTCCATAAAAATCCTAATATGTAACAACTATCAACTATATGCAAATAAAAAAAACAATACTTTCACTAAATGCTCATTAATATGGTTTAATAATGACTTAGGTTGAGAAGGGTAAGCTTAGAATGATGGAATGATGATGAATGGTATACATGCTAACAAGGTATGAACTTGGATAGTTCTAGACATATTTTCTTTAGGCTTTAAAATTGCTTTGTTTTGTAAATTCTTTGTACGCCAATAGAATGATGAACCATGAAGCCAAGAAGGACAAGTGATGATGAAATACCCGACAACTAAATATTTGTTTTTAAAACAAAGTCACTATTTTCATTTCTCTTATAGAACAAAGTATAGGCATGTATTGAAACAAAATTGTATTGAGATTGATTGATACTAGAGGAGACCTTTTGTAATATTGAGTGACAAAGCAACTGAATGGGGTAAAGTGTGCGTGGAGACTAAACAAATTTTTTGCGATGCATGCAACCTTATTTTATTTTACAATTCTCAAGAACCCAACTATAATTTCATTTCCTTCTCTGATAGCCAAGATAAAATATAATGATATTTTGTAACTGTGAATCCTTTTGAAGACATTAGTATATATTACTTTGCAGTGTACACAGGGAACAAGGGATCAATACATGCCTCAAATTTGTCTTTATACAGAGAAAATGAAACAGAGTATACCACTGGTGGTTCACACACAATGGAATCTTCTTATTAATTGACATTGAAAGGATTGACCATAGCAACATCATCATTAATGTCATTTTCAATAATTTCATCGTCGATATGATCATCGAGAAAATTTTCATGTACATCTAGCTCAACTTATTTGACTTCTTCATCTAACACATCTACCTTCTCCTCTGGATCATCTTCTTCTTCAATATCATCTTCTTCCACTGCATTATACTTTACATGCCTTCCTCTTAGATCATATTTAACAATGTATGACCAACTCGTTTTACCTAAAAATTACCCTAGTATATAGTCTTCAGGGTTTACAACATATCCATAGTATTGTAACTTGTAATTTGTAAATTACAAACACCGTGCATGTATATTTCTTCCTAGGGCATGGATTTTTCATCATGCCCCGTTTTCATGCATTTTTATGCAATTTTTTTCATTTACAAGGAAATTTTTAGCCTTTATGCTCAACAAAGGGTTTTTGGTTTCAAAATTCACAGCTAAAGGTATGAACATATGTAAAATGATAAAATACAAACTCCACAATTTGTTGGTCATATGAGTCCTAGGCATGCATTTTGTAGTAAGATAATTTTACCCTCCATTTTACAAAAAGTCTTGAATCTTTGTTCATAGA
Source organism: Picea engelmannii (assembly GCA_009831015.1). Classification (NCBI taxonomy): domain Eukaryota; kingdom Viridiplantae; phylum Streptophyta; class Pinopsida; order Pinales; family Pinaceae; genus Picea; species Picea engelmannii. The sequence continues at coordinate 433,625 of ML780734.1, forward strand.
AGAAGTCCCTTTTCATTGGAAAATGCACTCTGGATGATATAGATATATTTAGAATGTTATTAAATTCACACCAAAACTTGTATCACTAAATAGAAGCATGGGCGTGCATTTCCATTAGGTCACTTTCTACTTTTTTGGTCTCTCAATTTACAAGACATATTTTGCCTCATTTACACAACAACCACTTTTATGTTTGAAAATAAAAATATAAATATGTATACATGTTTAAAATTATCTAAGACACTGTCCTCAACAATTTGAGTCACTCAAATTGGAGGTGTTTTGAGACCTGTACCTACATTTTTGTGAAGCCCGATGTGCATTTTGCAGAAGGGCATAAATTGCAGTTTAAAAGAAAAACATGTATTTCTTAAGTGTGTGTGTATTTTTAGATGTGGAGGCTCTGACAAGATTGAATTAGATTTCACTACTACATATTGAAAAATTTGCGACGACTACTTGTGACGAAAGTACCCTTTCATCGCAAAATTCAAGAGAAAAAGTTCAATTTTTCAATTTTGTTATAAATCCAACCCGTATTCGTCACTCTCTCGACAGAATCAAACATTCGTCTATTTTGTGACGATCATCAAGATAGTGGAGGATCATCTCTCTTTCGACAAACTTGTGAGTTCTTCACAAGAGCAATGATAACTATTGACCGTTACACTATTTGATAAAGTCCATATTGACCATTATACTCTTTGAAAAATTCAAAATTGATTTGGTCAAATTTCATCACAAGAGCGACGATATGACCGTTATGACCATTATACTCTTTGACAAAGTCAACATTGATTTGGTCAATGTTCGTCGCAATTGCGACGAAAGTGACCTATAAATATTTTACGAATTAGAGATGTTGTGACAATCTTGCTATAACAACGACAATTCAAAAAGGGTATTTTTTGTGAAGAAGTTGTGCGGAATAATGTCACAAAATATAATTAGAGGTGGGGAAAAAAGTAAAGCGGCTGAAAAGGGTGATGCTAGATGTTATTTCCCTTGCAAAAAATGTTGCCTCATACGTCCCGTAAGAATTTTAATAGCAACAACTACAAAACATTGTAGGAAATATGAGCACATTGATGGCGTATCGAATGAATATCGTCCCATGGTAATTAGCTATATATTCATTATCATTTTTTATATTGTCAATTTTATATAAAATTATATATATGTATATATATTGTTTGAATGCTTGTTATAATGCACACTAATTTTGCATGATTGTTTGTAATTATAAAGTTAGAGTTTCCCTCTAACATTTTGCATAATATTGCACCAAGTAGTAATAGAAATGATGTTGTAAAAGCTGAGGAATATGATCAAGCAAATTAGGATCTCATGGAAGAAGATGATGGGACAAATCAAGTTAATGATCCCATGGAAGAAGATGATGGGACAAATCAAATGATCCAAGATTTGTTTTCTCAGTCAGATGGGGATGGGGATAATGATGATATTTATGATGAACCTCTATTAGAAAAGACAAATAAACGACTTTGTGAAGGATCAAGAGAAAATATTCTCTCCACTACATTGCTGCTAGTGAACTTAAAGGTTATGAGTAATTTGTTGAGCACTTGTATGACATAGATCCTAAGGTATGTAATATGTTTCATCTCATATTATACATAAATGCTGATTTTTTTCTATTTGTTTTTAGTGTTAATTAATGTGTAAAATAAGAATGCAATTTTTACAATTAATATTCTTTACATTAACTAGTTATTTGTTATGTTGTATATTTTTAGGTGAATTTTTGTTACCATCGTCAAATATTTTACCACGCACATATCGAGGTTTTCATGCCATTATGAAAGACATTGGAATGGATTATCAAACTATAGATGCATGTTCTAATGATCATATTATATATTATGGACAACATGCTTTGAAAACATAATTTCTACAATGTCTTATCAGTAGATATCAAATTGATCAAGAAACAAAAAGGGTGCCTTGAAAGGTTCTTCGTCATATTCCCATAATTCCACGTTTGCAGCAATTGTTCAGGTGTGAAATCATAGCACAATTTATGGATTACCATGCACGTAACATAAGTGGAGATGGTGTTCTTCGAATACCTAGTGATGGTTTTGCATTTAGGGAAATTCAGGAAAAATGGGCATATTTCAAAGATGAACCTCTTAATGTTAGGATTTCATTGGTAGCTGATAGTGTTAATCCATTCAAAGAGCTTGGTTCTATTTACTCAATGTGGCCTATTTTTGTTATCAACAATAACATTCCTCCTTGGATGTCAATAAAGCTGGAGCACATAATGTTGACAATGATTGTTCTAGGTATTTGTTTACATTAATTTTTTGAATCTAACATTTTCATTTGTTTCATTTTTTGCATAATATATTTTGTTTATTTATTTACTTATATATACATTATATAATGGTTATAGTAATTATGTGTAATTTCAAACAATTAGGTAAGTACCAGGTTAAAGATATGAATGTATATATCAAACATCTTATTGACGAGCTATTAAAGTTATGGGCTGGCATCACTATGTATGACATTTGTAAACCAATCTGGGAGAAGAAATTTAAATTCCGTGGAATACTTTTATGGAGAATTCATGATGCCCTAGGACTAACACATTTTTGTGGTATGTAGCATTCTAATATTTCTCTTTAATACTATATAATTTTTTAATGATATCATGCTGCATGTTTAATTTTAAAATAATCTCATTGTATAATTGACATTAATCCATTTGTTGCAAGTCTTCAAACAAAAGGTACATTTGTGTGTCCATTTTGTGGTGCTAAGATGAAGTATCGTCATTCATTTTTTTTAGGAAAGATGGTGTTTGATGAGTATAAGCACCTCCTCCCTAAGAACCATAGGTATTGTACTACTGAAAAACATCTTTTTAATGGGAAAGAAGAGTCTGGTTTAAAACCACAAAGAATGACACCTCACCTATAGAGGTTGGAATATAGTAGAAATAGTCAAGGTACTCATTTTCTTTATGTATCGTATATCATTTAATGTTTTGAATTCTTATTTTAATCATTGAATTTATTTTACCGTATTTGATAATTATTTTTTTGATTTCTTTTATGCTTCATGAAGGTTGCCATCATGAAGGTATTAATAATCGGCTTCCACGAGGAATGAAATATTATCCCACTCAATTCACGAGGTTTCCCTACTATGATGAGATAAAAATATCTCATTTGTTTGATACAATGAATATAGGGAAGAATGTGATATAAACGTTATGGAGAATCATAGATGGTAGGAGGGACAAAGAAAAATTTGTCAAAATTTGTATTGACATTCAGGAAGCCAATCATGCAATGCGAAGTGTGATCCGATCAAATAGATCAGATGGACTAGATTGAAAAAACCTTCCAAGGTTATTAATAGAGAAACAAAACAATGATGTAAAAGAGGTCATTCAAAGAATTAAATTTCCCACGAGTTTTGCTTCAAACATAAATAATATCTTAACGAAGAAAGGTGAATTTGGTGGGGTAAAAACACATGATTGACATACC
>ML780734.1:473265-497770 GCA_009831015.1 Picea engelmannii
TTTACGGTCAAAATCTGCATGCAAGTCTGACCCTAGTTTGCTAGTCCGTAGGGTATTTTTCCCAACAACAGAATTGGCGACCATACTGGGGATAATACTCTTTAGGGTTTCTGGATTTCTTTAAAGTTTTTGGGTAGTTTAAAGATTAGGTTTTAAGTTTTTCTTTTCCTGTCTTTTTTTGTAAGGTCTGAGCTAGCAGGGAGCCTGGTTCTTCATACCAGTTTTCCCTGAATTTTGCTTGACGGTAGTTGTCGGGACACACAGAGGTACACGCGGCCCGCAGAAGGCCTGCACGCGTGTACCCGCGCCCTATCCTCTTACAGCCCGTGTGTGAACGCTATCTGTAGGGATAACAGTAGCATGTAGGAGTTCAGAGACCTTTAGAGGCAGTCCACCTCTTCCCTGTCAGAATTATACGTTCTCATGGGGTTTTCTGGAATCCTGTCTAAGTCTTGCTGGTTCACAGTCCTGTCTTAGATTGCTTTTTTTCCTTGTTATTCCTTGCGTTATTTTTCTTTTTTGTTAGAAAGAGCATCCAAGACTTCAAGGGACCCTGGTTATCAATACTAGAGGCCTCTTCCTAGTCTGGACTGCTTGTTTTCATTTTTGTCTTAGAATTTATACATACACGCGGCTTGTACAAGGTCAGCCTGCGTGTACACGCTTCCTGTTTCAGCTCAACACACTTTTGCATGCGTGCTGTTTTAGTGACAGTAGCGTGCTTGACAGGCTACTTTTTGTTCAGGGTGGGAAAAACATCCCTGTCCATGTGTTCAGGCTACAAGTTTGAAAATCTTGATGGCACTTTGAAGGGACAATATGTAGTAGAATTATTGGTAGGGTATTTTGAGTTGTTGCACAATATGAAATGATTTTCAGGAATTTACCTCCCCCAATTTATGAGAAATACAGTAATTTGGATGATTCAGTAAGAAAAATGAATGATCATAAGTATTTGATGGGAAAATATTGGAAAATAATGTGTCAATTTTCTAAATTACCATTGGGAAGACAAGGCGAATCAAGTGGCACATGCCCAACTCCCTAAGGGAATATTTTACCGAGTAATTTTTCGTGTTCATTAGTTTTTACCAAGGTAAAAAAATTTCAAGAATAAAGAAGAACTATTATGTTTCAAGAAGCTATTTTGCATACAATTGTATCTATAAAGGAGAAACAAGGCACATTATTGAAGGGTCAACATTTTTGGGAATCATAGCGTAACCTGTTCTCAAGTTTTCCAGATCAACAAATCTCACAGAGGAAGAGTTAGATTATGAGAAGAGGACAAAGGGAATGTAGAGATTCATTCACCATGGTCGTATCAGTCTATATTATTGTATTGTACTCCATTGTATTATCCATATAAAGTCATACCTATTCTTCAAGCATCATATATCTGATTATCTCATTAATAAAAACCTTATCCAGTAATTGGCATCATATTCATTGTGAATGTATGGTGTTTTTCATGTGATTGGAATTGGATTCATAATAAATGACCAATTTCTTTCCCTTTTATGTTTTATATGATTGAATGAATGCATACATATTCTGATATTGTTGAATTTATTAAGCATGAAGTTGTCCTTGTATGTATTATTGTATTTTTTTTGTGAATCCATCCATCCATCCCCTTTAAATTCCATATATCTTATACATATAGGGAAATTCCTCTTGGGTTGAGAGTCCTATGATAATCTATATGAAAATTTTTTGAGGTTTGTGAGAAATTCAAGAATATTATCAAAAGAGTTCCACCACATTACACCATTAAAACCATATATGAGTTTTATCTCTAACGTTCCTTGGCATAGTTCCATTTATAGCTTGGAAAATCTCAAGGGATAACATCTTTCAGTTGTTGGTTATTTCATCATCACTTGTCCTTCTTAGCTTCATGGTTCATCATTATAATAACGTACAAATAATTTACAAAACAAATCAAGTTTAAATCCTGAATAAATAATGTCTGGAACTAGCCAATCTCATACCTTGTTAGATTGTATACCATTCATCTGTTGATTTTTTCTAATTTTAAGAGATCTGATAATTATTTCCTTATGATTTAAATGCTACTATTATCATAGAATAATTACACACTGAAAATATCAACAAGACTTAGTGAAATTGATGAGAGGCTATTGTAGGTAAATATTATATCAGATTATATATTACAATTGAGGGCCCCAATATATATACTTGGGTGGAGTGCCCTTTCATTAATGGACATGTCTTTTCCATTATTATCTTTTCATTAATTAATTAATTATTGATTATTTATATATTTATACATTATATATATAAATATATTATTTATATATTATATTTATGTTGATGATTATTTTCTCACATGCACGTATAATTAATATAGATCACTCCATCCTAGAGCAGGAAATGTGAGAGCCTATCGAGTCTTTATCACTCGTCAAATAAGCATGACTGCTAAGAGAAAGACTACACTTGGGTCACTCACCACTAGCCAAATCAACATGGCCCCATGAGTGAATGCATCATTCTCCCTTGGGAAAATCAACATGATCAATCTGGGAGAATGTTTGCCCGATGTTGCTAACTGGAGAAACATCAAAATCTTGGGTCATTCACCACTAGCCGTATCAACATGGCCCCATGAGTGAATTTATCATCCTTCCTTGGTACAATCATCATGATCAATCTGGGAGAATGTCTTCCCAATGATACAACATCAACACTTCCTCTTAGCGAGGGAGACATTTTTCATCATGCTTACCTTGTCTCTAAAGTATAAAAACTTCACCCTAGACAGAGGCTTGGTGAGAATGTCCACAATCTTCTCATACGTGGATATGTACTAGATATTTATTACTCCCTTCTATACCATGTCTCGAATGAAGTGATACTTGATATCAATGTGCATCGACCTGTCATGAAATATTGGATCATATGAAAGCTTGACACAACTTTAATTATCACAATGTATCAAAGTCGTTTCTAGCTCCTAATCAAATATTCCTACAAGAATATTTTGAATCCATACCACTTCATGACTTGCGATAATGGCTGCGATATACTCTGCTTCTACTATAGTAAGTGCTACAAGAGTCTTCTTCCTGCTAATCCAGGATATCATAACTGATCCTAAGCTGAAGAAACACCCAAAGATGCTATTTCTCTCTACTGGACTCCCTGCCTAGTCATAATATGTAAATCCCTATAGCCTCACTTCACCACCTGAGAAATATCTTAGACCATATCCAACTGTACCATGTAGGTACCTCAACACATGTTTTTCTGCAACCTAATGGAAGTGCCTCGACTCAAATATAAACTGGATCAAGGTTCTCACTACAAATAAAATATCTGGCCTGGTGTTAACCAGTTACTTCAAGGGTCCAATCAACTTCTTGTACATAGTGTGATCCACCAAATCTGAATTTGAAGTGGAATCACTCATCTTCTTTAGATTTTTCATCATAGGTGTAGCCATGGACTTGCATTCCATCATATTGAATCTAGTCAAGATCTCAATTGTGTACTTTCCTTGTCCAAGGAATATCTCATCTAGTTTCTGCCACACCTCCAATCCCAAGAAATAATGCATCAAGCCAAGATATTTCATTTTGAACTTTGAGGCTAACTCCCTCTTTCACCTGATAATGAGTCTCTCTGTGCCCGTGGAAAATCATCAACATACAACACTAATATCAAAGGATAACCAACAAAAAACTTGTAGTAAAGGTTGGGATCCACATCACTCTTGGTGAAACCTAAAATCATCAAGTATCCATCAATCCTAGAGTAGCATGCCTTGGGTGCCTGCTTGAGTCCATACAAGACCTTTTTCAATTTGCAAACATGAGACTCCTCCTCATGTATCACAAATACCTGCAATTTGTATATGTAGACTTCTTCTTCAATCACACCATTGATGAATGAGGTCTTTACATCCATCTAATGTAATCACCAACCCATGATTTAGGCAAGAGAAATGATAGTCCTGATGGAAGTGTACCTGGCGACTGGAGAAAAAGTCTCCTCATAGTCCACTCCCTCTTTCTAAGAGAATCCTCTAGACACAAACCTCGCTTTGAACTTATTGATGTTTCCATATGCTGCATGCTTGATATTATATATCCACTTGGAAGTCACCACTGAATTCCCCTATGGTATCATAACTATATCCCACACATCATTCTTCATGACGGATTGATACTCTTCCATCATGGAATCCTTACAAATATGTTGGACTGTTGCCTCCTCATAACTGGAAGTTTTGGAATCAATGATGTGATTCATCAATGCCATATAACTCGAGAACCTATGAGGTCATTTTCTCTCCCTGAAAATACCACTGGGAGATGCATGCCCCTGTGCATCCTGCAAAGTGTCATGAATCCAAGTTGACCTCTTCCTGTCCACGATAATATATCTAGGTAGATACACTGGATTTTCTAGCTCTAATGAATTCTCCTGATAGTCTAAAGGATGATCAACTGGAATAGAGGGAACTAAACCCTTATCCTTCAGAGCCTATTGCTCATCACTATCAATCTCCACATGAGACTATCTATACCTCCTAAAGCATACTTTTTCATCAAAGGTGACATCACGACTAACCTCAATATGAATTTGTCTTGGAATGTAGATTTTGTAGGCCTTCAAAGTCTCGTTGTATCCCACAAAAGTACCATTCTTTCCAGAAGGTTCTAACTTTGTCCTATTCTCCTTGGGAACATGGATGTATACTGAACAATTAAAGATACTCAAATGACTGACATTTTGTTTCACACTTGTAAAATCCTCCTCAAGAGTCTTGTCCCCAAAGATCCAGTGAGGATTCATGTTTTGGACGTACACTATTGTAATGGATTCCTCTCCCCATAAGAACATGGGTAAATCCTAATCATGAATCATTACTTTGGCAACCTCTACAATGGACTTGTTCTTCCTCTCTACAACCCCATTCCGTTGTGGGTTGTAAGGAACAATCAACTCCCTCTTGATCCCTACCTCCTTGTAGAAATCAATAAATTCCATGGAAGTGTACTCTCCTCCATGATTTGACCTCAACACCTTGATCTTATTCCCTGTCAATTTATCTACCTGAGCGCTAAACTCTCGTAATCTTCTGAAGACTTCATCCTTGGTCTTCATGAAGAATATCCAAGTCTTCCAGGATAAATCATCGATGAATATCACATAGTATAGGAATCCACCAAAATATTAAATTGTCATAGGTCCACATACATGTGAATGTACTAGATCCAAGATCCCCTTGGACATCACTACTACATTTGTACCCAAAATCCGACGACTAATTTGTCTGAAATTCGACAATTATGCATCTATAATATGATGACATTAGTTTTTTTAAACATCGGTGGCACGTCATCGGATATATGACAGAAAAAATCATCTGTCGGTTTGTTGACACATCCCCATCAAATATCCTACTGCATTTTCTTGAATATTTAATATCAGTATCCGTCGAATATCTGACACATAAACAATTAGTTAACCACCTCTTGTAGACGTCGAATCAATGTTGGTTAACCACCTTTTGAAGATGTCAAATCCATGGCATGGTCATCAATGATTCAAACCCTACAACCTTCAGATCCATGGAAGGGCGATTGATGATCCAACCCCCACAACTTTTGAATCTATGGGCCAATGATAAGAGGATTCCCTTCTAGCCAATGCTAATCCGATGCCTATAGGTGTCAGACCTATAAAACAGTCTTCAGACACATTCTCGTGGGCATCAGATATCCGACGGGTCTAATTTAAAAAAAAAAAATTAAAATACCTATAATAGGGATATACCCATGGATATATCCCTATATACCTTTTCCAAGTGGAGTTGTTGTAGATTTATAATTACAATTTTAATATCTTTATTACCTCTCATGTACATACCCTACAATCTTTGTACATACCAACCATTAACCCATAATATATTTGATTAATAGAACTTATATTATTGGGAGAATCATTATATGGTTGTTGTTATTGTAGAAATTTGACTTGACAATACTAGATAATCCTGCTAAACAAAATGTTGTTGCAGATTTTGTTTCAAGACTAACACTTAACACAGATGAACAGAATGTGGATGACTCTTTCCTAAATGAATATTTCTTTGTAATAGCACTACAAACCACCTCATTATAGAAATTTTTTGTCAACGCTTTTCTTACGAAGAATGGCTCGAGATTATAAAGAATAGTTCCACATACACATGGATCTAGGGTTACCTATTCAAACTTGGACTAGACCAAGTAATCAGGCATTACATAAGAGAATACGAGGTCCGTAACATGCTTCATGCTTTTTACAATGAACCTAATGGAGGCCATTATGCTACAAACATGAAATGCAACAAGGTTCTTCAAACATGATACTATTGGAAAACCCTTTACAAGGACACTGAAGCACACGTGTCACATTGTTATGAGTGTTAGAGAATGGGGAAGCCTACAAAGAAAGATGAAATGCAACTTGAACCACAAATATCAATGGATCCCTTTGAAAAGTTAGGCTTAGACTTTGTGGGACCTATAGAGCCACCATCCAATCAAAAGGAACATATACCAGTTTGCAAAAAATACTAGACCAAATGGACAAAATTGAAGTCAATGAAAAATTCCAAAGAGAAAAATGTAGTAAAATTCCTCTATCAGAACATCTTTTCAAGATTTGAATTGCTAATATAGATTTTCATAGATCAAGGACTTAAATTCACTCCAAATCAAATTGAGACTCATATGAACTTGTACAAGATCCAACACAATAAATTAGTTACTTACCATTCTCAAGAAAATAGCCAAGTAGAGATGACAAACAAAGAGATGGAGAACATTATAACAAAGAAAATCAAGAAACATAGAAGAGATTAGGAAATAGGTTGACATAAGTTGTATGGGAATACAACACTACATGGAAAACCACCAGAATGTTTACACCCTATGAGTTTTTCTATGGAAATAAGGTTATGTTACCCATAGAGTTTGAAATTCAAACATTAAGAACAACCCTCCAACTAGGACTTGAGATCTCTGAGGCACAATAGGAATGATTACAAGGAATCATAGAGACATCCTCTTTCATGGGAGTATTCAATAGTCTGAGGAGTTCAAGCAATTATTCTTAGAGAGTAGATTCAATCACATTATAGGGAATATAATATGGAACTTTTCTCTTTATACAAGAACTATATGACTAGAGATCCAAGTTCATTATCACTCAAGATAAGTACAGATGGGGCAGAGGAGACTTCACATTCTACATCTATTGCTCTTTAAATCCTATCTCAACATAGAAATGTCATGATATCTATATTGACTATTTCTTAACGTCAAGTTTTAGTGAGCTATTATAAATCATTTAGTTGGACTGTATTTTCATGTTTATAGAGAACATATTTGTGCCCAAATTGATAGGGGAAACCCATTTTGATGAATGGTTCTTTATATCTTGTGTAAGTTGAAATGTAATCCTTTCACTTGAATAATGAAAAGTCTATAATTTTTTTGTTGTATTTTTTTCTTTTAACAAATTGATCTTATCACAATTTGGTGGTGTTTGTTGACAATATAATTCCTTGGAAATTCTAAGGTTTTTTATTGCACTATCTCAAACCATCTCCTTCAATGATATAAACCAAAGGAGCAATATGGGTATCCTTGGATAATGCACCTCTCTAGTGAAATATTTCCCCAAGTATCATTTGGCTTGGGCACCTTTTTGGAGAAGGAAGAAAACTGGGAAGGAGCAGGTTTCTGATAGAATCTCTTTACGAAATCTACTCTTACATTTATGCATTGTAGTGGAATTGACTTCATGCAAATTTTATCAACATATGTTGCAATTTATGTATAATCAATGAATGATTACAGTTCCTTTTCTTTAGAGACATAATCCATGAGGATTTTCTACACATTTAAGGAGAACTATGTCCAATGGAAGAATGCCAGGAATTAGAAAATTTAGTGCTTTATTGATGGGCTTGGCTTTATTTCTCAAACCTAGTATACAAGGCAGGAAACAATTTACCAAAGATAATACATGCAAGGAAATGTTGTGCAAGTTGTATTGCTCTATGATTAGCTGCAAATTCTAAATTTCTATCATTTCACAATATATAGAGAAAATTGGTTGATGACAACCAATGAGAAAATTATATACCTTTTTCATTAGCTTGCTACACAAACAAACTAGTTTTTAAATAATCAATGTTTACGTGAATGATCACTAAAATCTAGTGATCATGTTTCCTTCTAAATATTTCTTTCTTAATCTCAATGATCATCCTTTTCATTTTCCATTGATCCTTTTTTTCATTTTCCATATTGACTTTTGATGTATAGTCAACTAGAAGTGATGCTCCTGTGGTGAAAATGTAGCACACCTCATATTTGAGGAGAGGAATGTACAACTCCTTCCCAAATATTTAGTTTATATAAAGGATTTATTTGCATACCAATAAAAAACATAGGAAGGCTAATCAATTGTATATAATGGTTGCAATACAATATAATTTTCATGTATATCCTTTAGAAGTTTTAGGTATATCCTTTTTCAGGGATCTTGTTGTAGGGTTGCATAGGTTTCTTATGTGTGATGATGTTTATTATTATTGTGAAATGTGTGCGAAACTGAACTGGGACTGAGTATCATATACCAAATCATCCTTTCAGAACTAATTCCAAATCCATTTAGGTGTAAACTCATCCTTTCGGAACTAAATACAAATCCATTCAGGTGTAACGGACCATAGTGAGAATGAAGCCCTAGGGAATGGCCTAGTAGTTTGATGAATTCACTAGTGAAATGTGGATGACGAAAATATAAAAAGGTAGACATGGTCCATCCTTTTATTTATTTTTTGTATAGCGTAAGTGGGTCTAATGGTTAAGAACATGTGTTTCCTCCTAAGAACTTACAAGTTCAATTCCAGAGAGGGTAGGTATGTATACCCATGTAGACTTTATTCCTGTGCAAACAACCAAGCACTTTTGTTTGAAGAGAATGAAACTCTCTTGAACAAAGAAACGTTACACTTTTTAACTTCAAAATATAAACACAACGTTACACAACTTATCTAAAAAATATCCAAGAAATTGTTTACATGAGATTTGAAAAACTATATAGATTACAATTCTCATCCAAGAAGGATTACATAATTTTTTACATGATATTTGAAAAACTATATAGATTACAACTCACATCCAAGAAGGATTAAGGTGTTGAGCATATAGAGAAATTTCAAATTCTTCTCTAATATCAGGTGCACAAAAGACTGAGTTTGCTATGAGAATTTCAGGTAAATTTACAAAATGCAAATTCTAGTTTAGAAAAACATAAATTTAAAGCCACATCTACCATATTTATAAAACAATGGCCATAAAATCAGATAACCATCAATGTCCTCTTTGCAAGTATATAGTCTCCAAACCTCTTACAATTTATCACTTATGAGCAATTACTTCAGTAGCCATCCAAGAAAGGTATTAACAATACAAAACATCTATGAACCAATCACTGAAAATTTATACAGTGGAGATATTTCAACCTCACTTCCACTTTAGAATATCGGTGAAAATAATGAAATCAAGCTTGTACTAGAAAATTAGTTCAATTTTCATTAGCATGAACACAAAATTAATGTGTATGAAGTTTAAACATGTCATTTTACAGACAAACATGGACAAAATCTTAGGAATTGGGTGACTTCTTATGTTGGTAAAGTGTTTTAACTTCTGTTAATCATTTTGAGCGTTATCTCTTCCAAGGTTGATCATAATTCATAGTATATAATGGATAATATGGGAGGAAAAATGTATGTAATGAACCTAATAAACATACAATTAAGAAAATAAAATAATTATTAATGATATCAAAATATTCATTATATTATTATTAATTTAAGATTCAACCATGGGTCACAACCATCCTTTGACCATCCAAATAAAGGGTATGATAATTCGACAACTAGATCCACAATCCATTGTACATTTCACAATATTTATATCAATTCCTTTTATTGTAGTCATATTGTAGCTTTAAGAGGTTTCCTACGATGAGAATGGATTTTGGAGGTTTCCTACGATGAGAATGTTTGACATGTAGAAAATTAACGAACATTGTTTCTATCATCAATGTATTTTCATAATGAGATAAATAAGGATGTTGTTTTTGTTGAGATGTTAGGTGTTCCTTTCTTGAGTTTCCTTCAAATTGTTTAAATATGTTGCTAAGTTATCTAGACATACCAATTTTAACATCGAATTTAGGGGGACATGCCTCCACCCACTCTTAGCATAAATATTATAAAACAATGCCTATTACTAGAATGTTGTTTTTGTTGAGATGTTTGGTGCCCCTTATTGAGTTTCCTTTAGACCATTTATATATGCTTATAAGATCTTAGAAATATAAGTTATAATTCCCAATTTAGGGGCACTATGCCCCCATCTATTCTCAGCACAAAGCTTGTAGACAAATGCAACTTTTAGACAAATACATATCACTAGGTTTCGCTCTTCTACTAGGGATCCATTGACCTTGAATATTTGGAGAGATTCGATGAAGAGAACTTGAATTCCCGATGATATATTCTAGGTTTCCCCTCTTAGCCCAAGCCACTTTTTAGAAGGCATCATTAGGCTTGACATATTTTATTTCATGAAGGTTGTCTTGGCTAGAACCGTCTCTTGTGATTTTGATGTAGATTAGGATATAATGATTTTTTTGACCTATTTTATTTTTCCAAACTTATATAGTGATTTTATTCCTCTCTTTTGACATAGAATTGTGTAGGGTTTAAATCCAAGTTGCAGGAAATCCCTAACCTACCCACGCATCAATACAAGAAACTCACCAAAATGGGCATGAAATGACTAAAAAATTCCATAATCTGTATAGTACAATGTTTCACGATTTAGAAACATCGTACAATACAAATTATGCTATTTTGGGGGAATTTTGGCATGAAAACTATGTGTTTTGAAGCATTTTTTTAAGTTCCCTAGGGCCACCCAAGTTCCAATGAGGGGTGTGGGATCCATAAGAAGTCTAAAAACCATTAATCAATGGAAACTGAAGGAAAATTAACCTCTAATTTGTTTCTACGCCTATATGTATGTATGTATATAATGTTACCCCATGTACCTATTCGAGGGGGGTGATGTTTCCAAGCATTCCCATTTTTGAAACTTATACCCATTTCCAAGTTCCATGCAACTTAGGTTTAAATGTTTGGGTTTACCCTTTTGTTTTGTTTATTTTGTTAGATGTTTTATGCAATCCCAAATTGGCATTGTTACATGATGTCCTTTTGAGTTCCACTGACCTAATTGTGTCATTTATGGACACTAATATAATTTCTTTCTTTCTATAATCTATATTTACTTTGGGCCTTTTTCTAATGTTTTTAAGTCTACAAACAAGATTGACAATATTATATGTGAGTAGTTAAATGGATAATTTTGTATATGCTATTGTAATTGAGACAACACTTTAGAATGGTTCATAATTTAGAATAAAATTCCAAAGAACATTTTTATTGAAGTAGTTCTCACTTCAGTGACGAGACACGAGAAACTACAACTATGTGCATTGAAAATTTCATACCCATTTGGTGAGAGTAGGTGATATCTATCATGGTCATCAACTCACTACATCTATATATGATTTTATTCAATATGATCTTAAGGACATCTTATTTGTTGACTTCAGTGTCACACTTTCTTCTTAGTACATTTTTTACAACTCTGTCTCTATATCATTCAATCTTTCCTATCAATTGGGTTTAGCTCTAGTGGTTGGGAGGAATGATTGTTATCCTCCCCACCTAGGTTCAATTCTCGCAAAGTGACATGTTGATATATTAACGAGTATAGTGTTGTAATGGATACGATCCCTATTGTTGACTGACATTGTGCCCTAAATATTTTAGGATTTACCCTAGGTACCATCATTTAAATGAGGGAAAGTACTCTAAGGTTTTCCTCAGGTAGTGTAACCTGGAAATAATAATAACAACAACAACAACAACAACAACAACAACAACAACAACAACAACAACAACAACAACAACAAAAACAACAACAACAACAACAACAACAACAACAACAACAACAACAACAATAATAATAATAGTAAATGAATGAATGAATGAATAAAATCATACAATATTTGCCTACATGTTAATTTTGGAATTCCAAATCTTTTGCATTACATCAGTGTAGAAACATAGTCAAATCCTTAAAAAGCATCATGTTTTTTTACTTTAGAATGAAGTACTAGATACCCAAGTGCAAGAGGAGACTTCTCACTACTATATATCAAGAATGGATAAAATGGATATAAGAAAGAAGGGCTAAGAATGGATTGCAAGTTGAACCTCTTGAATGAAAACACGTAGAATTGGGAGAAGAAATACAAGAACTTGTTCACAACAAGTATGAATAGGGATTCCCACAAATGTTACATACCAATTTAACAATTCTATACCTCCATAGTGGTG
Organism: Picea engelmannii; assembly: GCA_009831015.1. Classification (NCBI taxonomy): domain Eukaryota; kingdom Viridiplantae; phylum Streptophyta; class Pinopsida; order Pinales; family Pinaceae; genus Picea; species Picea engelmannii. Next base: position 485,777 of record ML780734.1, read on the forward strand.
ATGTGGATAACTATTGAAACTACAACATTGTCATGGTGAGCTTGCTACTAAACAACCATTATGAAATGATAGTGAGATAAAAACAAATATAGAATATGGACAGAAAAAACAAAACAGGAAAACAAAAATGCAATTAGTTTTAGAATGAATCCCTACCCATATGAGAATTATATGACTCAAGAGGATACAAAAAATATGAAATCACCCATATTGTATCCTATGGCTTCAGACATACAACATATAGGGAGAAATAGTTAGAGAAGGAAGATTGAGTAGGCTTGAGATTAGTTTTTGAGTATTTGTTTTGTTGCATAGGGGCGTGCAAAACTTCTAGCTATGGGGTAATGATGGGCTTCCAAATTGGCCATTATTTGGCCCATCTTATGTAGAGCCTCATGTCAAACATTTATTGGGAGAATAAATGCAAGAACTTGTTCGCAACAAGTATGAATAGGGATTCCCACAAATGTTACATACCAATTTAACAATTCTACACCTCCATAGTGGTGATGTGGATAACTATTGAAACTAAAACATTGTCATGGTGAGCTTGCTACTGAACAACCATTATGAAACGATAGTGAGATAAAAACAAATATAGAATATGGACAAAAAAAACAAAACAAGAAAACAAATATGCAATTAGTTTTAGAATGAAGCCCTACCCATCTGAGAATTATATGACCTCAAGAGGATACAACAAGGATGAAATCACCCATATTGTATCCTATGACTTCAGACATCCAATATATAGGGAGCAATAGTTAGAGAAGGAAGATTGAGTAGGGTTGAGATTAGTTTTTGAGGAGTTGTTTTGTTGCACAAGGGTGTGCAAAACTTCTAGCTATGGGGTAATGATGGGCTTACAAATTGTCCATTATTTGGCCCATCCTATGTAGAGCCTCATGTCAAACATTTATTCTTTTTAATGATCATTGAGGACATTATGACATTTGTTTCTATAACTATACATAATTTTCTTAATTGCCAAGTATGAATTTGATGAAATTGAGCTTGGATTTTTTGATGATTTATTAATATATATAATGTCAAAACTAATGTGAAATATATTAGGGTAAATATGTATACAGTTTTGAATGAACGGAATAAACTACATATAATAAATGAAGTAAATCACTACAATGCACATGAAAGACAAATAACTAAAACATCATATAAAAATACATATTCATGATTATTATGTACCTTTTAATACAATTTATGCAACCTCTATACATAGGCTAGTGATCAATTGCAATTCCTAGTGTGAAGTCCTGTAGAAATCAATGAACCATGAAATGTTAAATTTATGAAAAAGAATTTAAGAAATAGACATACATTTCAAAATTAAAAATAATCTATAATACATAAGAATAAAGAGCATTACCTTATTGAGATTATATTTGTTTCAAGAATAGTTTAATATTCTCTACTGAACAGGGCCAACCACGTGAAGGTGTAAGCTCATATGGCCCCTCCTCCCCCTCACATCACTCTCAATTCCCCATACCCAATGCATGTACTTGAAAATAAATGAATTCATGTGCAAATATGTGATTTTCATCATAAAGAAACATTCAACATTTATTCATTAAATACTTATAACATTCATTTATTCACCGATTCATTCATTCATTCATAGGAAAAAAATATTTCATGATATTAGTTTATATTATCAAAAATAATATGCCATAATGTTATTACAATCACTTCTTTTTTGGCGTTTTTCTTTTCACAAATTCAGAAATAAACTGATAATATTTTACAACTTCTTTATTAGTTCTTCTGGCCGCCTCTGTAGCTTGTATTATTGTTTTTTGGGTCGTGTACTCACGACGTGGATGCTGTTGTAAGGTGCTAGAATCTACTGCAATAATGAAGAAATGTTAAATTGATATGTTTTGTTATTATCATTACAAGTATTTCATTGATAAATACAACATTAGAGTGGTGCTCTTTACTTGATGGGGCCACATCATGTACTTCATATTCCTATCTAGCTACCTCATCTTGTACAGGATGACCCTATGCATGATCTAGTGGATTTAAAACATCAAAGATTACAATTAATACACTATTTGCAATTAAAATTTTTAAACTGTAATCCATACTAATTTTTTTGTAGCACATGAATACATCCATTACCTGGATGCACATCATGACCTTCATTGGATTGTTCTCCATCCTCAACATTATGTACTATATTTTCGCTTGCCTGCTTAAAACAAAGAGAATTGATATTTTATGGCCAAAATTAATAATGAATAGATTGCACAATTAATCAATCTTAAATAAACTTTGTTGATTTTATTTACCTATGCGCAGGATGGATCATTTGAAGAATGTGATTTCCCAACGCTTAATCTTTTTCGGCATTCAACAACAACTGCAAAGCCGTGATAGAAGCCAAGCCTCAAGTCTTCCTCTATGGGCACTTCGTTGAACCGATAAGCTTGCAATTTTGCATAAGATCATCAATCTAGCTTTCATGGTGAAATACAAACAAAGTTATATGCAATTTATTATTTGGATACAATATTTGAGTTATTGATACTTACAATTCGTGCCACCGGATTGGAATAACCACCAGGCCCAAGCTTGTGCTGGCCATGTTTTTCTTGTCTGGCCTTTGTGGCCTTTGATGTGTCTAACAACCTATGAAAATTTTGAAATACGTTAGATGTTGCAAATTTCAGGTAAAAATAAAGAGTAATAAACATATAATTAAATTGTTCAAAGTATTGCATACCTTCTTGTTCCCGATAGTAAATTTCCTTGTTTTCTTAAAGCCCCATCCTTATAGTCATCCATCATGGATTTCCACTCCCTTACTGGAATCATTGGAGGGTGCTCATACCTAGGATTCGTTTCTAGATGAACCATATATTGGTCCCTCACAATATTTAGATGTTGGCTGACTTTCTTGAGGACCTTTGGTTGGTTGAAGGTGTCACCATTGAACAACCAAATCAAGTGATTAGTGAGGTCATATTTTAAATTTTTACTTTGTTTATCCCACCTTGTGCGGATGGTGGGCTCAAATATCTCCAATGACCAATCATTTAGATGTTTATAAAAAACATCATTTCCTGCAAAACGATCATGTGATCATTAGTTTAAAAATAATGATCTATAAGTAAATTTCAATCAGATTATATATAATAGTTAAAACATATTTTAAATACCTAGGATCTTCTCTATCTTTATGGGAACGAGATTTTCGTCCACCAAAAATGTGGTCTCTAGTGTTTTTGTGCTAGTGACACAGGAAGATCCAGTAAATGCTGCTTGAGAAATATTAGTAGTAGTCTCTGCTGCATCGATCCCTTGGCCCTGTTCATGATCTGGCGTGCGTCGACCAGTAGAGGGTGCACCCACATATTCCATTTGGGGTGTCCTACCATGTGTTTCCGACTGTTCAGTCGAAAAAAATGGTCCATGATCAGATGCACGTGGTATTAGATGCTCATGATATGACAACTCATCAGTAGCATCAATAGTACCAACATGCCCCTCACCAAGAGTATGTGGATGTAAATAAGCCTGTAAAAACAAACCATATTTTAGTTCATAACATATATGAGTAGAAAATATAAAACCATAAATGAATTTATATTCTAATTAAATATCCCGCAACTTACATTCAAGCACTGAGTTATCATCGTCAAATGATAAATCTTCTCTCTAATCTCATCCATTTGTGGTTGAATGAATACCAGACAAAGGATTTCCACATTTATTTTTTTTAAGGATTTTTTTTTTCCCATTTGAATGGGGTTCAATGATGATGCAATGCCAAGATTGCACATGAGCTCATCCACATTGATATCTATGGATTTATCTTTTGATATATATGTAGCCTGTGACATAAATATAGAAAACATTAATATTGAAATTAAACCAATATACTAACCAAAAAAACATAACAATACAAAATATTTAATTTGTACAGTTAGTATGGGTTATACCTTCTCCCCTAAGGATCGTGTCCTCTAATCCATCAAGGATTTTCCCCGATCAACAGCCTGCAACAAAAATATTGAAAACATTAATATCGAAATAAAACCAACACTCTTGAAAAACATAATTAAAAAACATATTGCTTATATTCAATTTGTACAATTTACAATGGGGTATACCCGTTGCCCCGACGATAGTGTCATATGATCCATAGGGGACTTGCCCCGATCAACATCCTGCAAAAAAAATATTGAAAACATTAATATCGAAATGAAACCAATAGAGTCTCGAAAAAACATAATTAAAAATCATATTGTTTATATTTAATGAAACACATTTCTTATATTGCTTATATCGAAATGAAACATTAACAAAAACATAAGATACTAGATTAATTAATTACAACTTTGGTGAAATGTTATATGTACCACTTCGATAGTAACACCGTTTGTATCTATTTGATTCAAATTGTAATTGATCAACAACTCTTCCCCTGCAACTATTGATTTTATGGCACACACAAAAACACAATCTCATTCACACCCCTCAACTATGCAATTGGGTTGTTTATTTGTAGACCTAGGTTGTGTACTGTTTATAAAACTTGCAATATTCTCTAATTCTTTTGTCCTTCTGTCAATGTACATACTCTCTCCATTATTTTGATTATTTTCTTTTTGCTGTAAATAATTTGGAGACACTCCATATCTATGCATATTGTGTGTATATTGGACCAACCACACCCAATCTCTGTAATTGTAGTAGGGTCCGACATATTCCATCAATTCAGTACATCTGTCGTAACCCACCTTTATGCCATCCATGCAAAACAACCCCAAACCATGTAATGCCAATGGTGCAATACGGAAAATCCTCTCGTTTACAAAAAAATCTGTGTTTAGACAAGGAAGATCCTTGGGTACCCATTGTTTCACTAGATGTTTGTACCTCAAGGGAACCTCGATGTTACTTATGGTCTTATCATCATAAGAACATGACCCCCATTCAACAAGAAAAAAAACCATTCATTTATGGAATTTTCTTCTAACCTTTTGACATCTAGTTGATCTCCCTCTTTTAGGCCTACTAGATGTCTCACTTTCCTCTAGTCTTCTTGAACTTCCCTCCCTCGAGGAGGAAATATCTAACAAATACCTGTTTAGTTGTACCTACACTCCATCGACTGAGAGAAATAGTTAAAAAAACATTCATATAAGGCTACAAAAATATCTTGATTAATAAAAATGATTCAAAATAATAAGTTGGTTTGTGCCTACAAGCTTAGCCATTCATCATATACATACACAATACTAATATGGGAATCAAAACTGGGGTATTATGCTTTCCCTTCTAGGATTTCTTTCTCTAATATTTTTTTTGTTAAAGACATGTAGGATTTTCTAACTACTACATTGGGTTAGAAAGGATCTATTACCAATCCCCCTTGTATTCCTCCTTCTCACAACTTCTTCTCAACTTTCCTGGGTCCTAGGGAATATCTAGGGTTTTTGGCTTCCCTATCTTCCTTGCAAATTTTTAAACTGGAATCAGATGGACTAGCCCCTATAACTCTTTTCTCCAGCAACAAAATATTTTCATCCAAAGTTCCCTTAGGTTGTTTATGAATTGAAAATTGGGTCAGGATTTTTGAACTTTTATAGAGTGATGGGTTAGGAATATTATCCTTATCCTTTTGGAGCTCAATGTGAATAAATTCCATATTTTCCTTTAAGTTTTTAATATTCATAGATGTTGGAGAAGAGTGAATAGAAATTATGGTAATACCTTTTGATTTTGTTTCCACAATGTTAGCACTCTGTAAATATATTTGGCTGATAAAAAAATGACAAAGGTAACTTTTTCAACCAACTTTGAGACTCAAAACTAGCCTTTTAGATCTGGAGAGGGCTCTCTCAGAAATGGCAGGGTCTCCACGCAGGATATGACTTTGAGAACAATGGCTAGATTTAACACTGATGGTAAAAGGTTTTCTGGTTATATTGGCGCAAAAAAGTAAAACTTAGGCTATGGGGTCGATCTGAGGAAGAGACAAAACAAATGAATCGGTGACTGGATTTGAGAGGAGAAGGCTAGGCGAGCGACAACCTTCAGTTTAAACCGTAAAGTGTGGCTGGAGAGAAACACAGAAAGTAACTCAAGAGTGCCATTGTGGAATAATTATGAGTTAACTTGAAAGGAAAACGTTTTGTCTAAGTGGTGCGAACAAGGGGCGTTGTATACAGTAAATCCATAGGTTCAAAAATTCGTTCTGAAATAGACAACATGAGATATGAAATAAAGGTAACAGGAAAAACATATGCAAATAAAGAGACACAATACATCCGACTATCACAACTAGAATCTTTTCATCAAATCACAGGACCTTTGCATTAAATTTTGGTCAAAAAATCAGATTACATACAATAACAGTCGTTTTATCAAAATTGCCAACCAACCTGGCTTACATCGAAAATATGAAATATATAAGCCAGGGTGCCACTTGGGATGCCCTTCTTTTTAACTGCCAACCCTAAACTAGGAAAACACTGCGCCACATGCGCCAGAGACTCTTCGCATGACACTGTCTGAAAGTAGGCAACAATCACACCTGTCTACTAATGACTGCCTTCAGGTTCACCATGGGGTTTGATCATCGATCATAATCCGACATAGGGAAAAATGTGTCACTATATCTCTTGATCAAGTATCCTAGCGAATAGGTGTCTGTAAAAAAATTGTTGTCCGCAATGTAGGTTTCGTCTTCTGTTACGCACCTATTTGCTGGAGAGCTGTGTGCAACAAACAACTGTTCGATTCTCATGACCATTATCAAATTGGTAATATGCTTCAAAGGGCACCAAACACTCAAAATTGTCAGGAAGAAGAATGTCTCCCATTAAACTTTCTCTTTTCGTGCACTGGCAAGAGCCACGCAGATTTCCTTTTCAGCCGCTTTGCATTCTTTGGGATACTCCGTATGATTTTCTTCTTCTAGCCTTTGCACCTCTCGCAGGTGGACAATAACGTTCTACACCTCTTTAAGATACCTTTTCATCCATGCCACATTCCCTCTGGGACTTTGTGCATCCGATGCTTCCATGGTCTTTGTCGCTAGTTGTCGCTTTAATTCCCTGTTCTCCTGATAAATCTCGACGATAGCCAAATTTTCTTGCTTAAGCTGCTGATATGGCACTTCCTCATTCATTCCCACAATGTCCACTTTCCTTGTTCTGATCCCACATTTCCGATTCAATTTCTCGGCAGGTTCTAGTTGGGTGACGCGTCTGAGTAGTCCTCTAGCTGCCAATCTGATGCGCGGTCCTTCTAGAATTTTAGCCTTCGTGGTCTCCTTGTTATTTCTTGGCCTTCCCCTCCTCCGAGGTAGCTATTGTTTGGAGAAGGAGGCTCCCGCTGTCTCCCTCTTCTGTATGAATTTCTTTTTTTCGGATATTCCATGACTTGATCTGGTATCTTCTGTAAGTGAAAGAATGGTTTCTTCCACATCTTTGGGAATGGTCTCCGTAGGTGCGAAAGAATTCCATTCTCTTTGAGGTTCGGACCTCACAGTTCTGCTACTTCGCATGCCCTTTCCTGTGCCCTGAGAAGCCGCCATGGAGTGACCGAGGTATACTTTGCGCACATCATTTTGAATGAATGCTCCTTGGAATGGTTCTAAACCAACTGGATTGGCAAGGGGGAACTGCGAAAAGAGATTAGGCCTGGTTCGATGACTGGAGGTCATGCCGAGCATCTGATATTTATAAAAAATCGGAAAAGAGAGGAAAACGTGATGGAAACTAATGAATTTATGGCGACGATATGTTTCAAATCAAATTTCAGGTCATTCATGGCAAATACCCATGTGTAGAATGAAGGTGACATAGTTTGTTGTACATGTATAATACAAATGCTATGATTTTTCTTTCCCTCGGCCTTCATGAAGAACTGATAATAAATGTTGCACTTGCTGACGTGACCTTTATTAACCACTTGACTTGAGCGGGGTACGTAGAAACTTGCTTCTTAACGAGATTCGACCTTTTGGGGAAAATACATTCCCGTACCACGTATACAATTTTTGACTCTGACACCCTTTCCCATTTCCAAGGGCCAACCGGTCATTTGCTGACTTCAGCCTCACGGTGTTACGTACCTGACTTCACATTTTTGGGTGCATGGATCATAACGTGACTTGAAACTGACTCTAAATGGAAAGAAAAATGGCGGCGCTAACAGTTGGATGCTATCCTCCCTGTGAGGTAGTAAAGAACAGTAGACTAGGTGCCTGAGCATTGGGATTTATTCGACATCTAGACACTAAGTAATATAAATGACAGACGAAAAAAACAAACTAGACTTGATGACACATCTTCTAAGACTTCAACATAAACTTAGGGCCTTCACTTCGGGCTTCAATTTACTCCTGATCTACTGACTTGATGCAATTTAAACGGCTATTTACAATGAAAAATGACTTAAACAAAATTTATTTCATCAAGTAATGTTTGAGGAACCTGTCGTTTACAGGCCCTAAACCAAGACACTCTCCATCCAGTCCTTTTAGGAAATAAGCATTATTTTGCAGTACGCGCCGATTTTGTATGGCCCCGTCCAAAGGTGATTGAACTTTCTGTGTTTTCCTTTATCTTCATTTCTCACATCCCATCTCAGCACCAGATCTCCCCCCTGAAGATCTTCCTGCTTGGAATGTTTGTCAAAAGCTTTCTTTATCTTCTCCTGATGGAGTTGAGATCGGTTATACCCTTGCTCCCTCACCTGCTATGTGTGAATCAACTGGTTTATCCACCTCTGTGCATCATTTGGCTCGGCCTCCTGCTCTTGCAACAATTTCCTAATGGGTGGTCCAGCGTAGTAGGGAAGATCATGTCTACGCCGTAAACGATCTAAAAATGGGACGTTGATATGGAATTTTTGGTGGTAATCCGATCTACCCACAACGCGTAGATAAGATTCTAATGCGAGGCTCTCTTGTTGTCTTGCAAGAGCCTTTTGATGATTCTGGTCAGGCTCTTATTCGAGGATTCTTTTAACCCATTTCCCTGTGGATAATATGCCGTGGAATTCCCCAAGGTTATGTTATAATCCTAATGGAATTTCTCCATTCTTTTAGACTTGAATGCGACCGCATTATCTGTTATGATCTTAACAGGACACCCGAACCTTGACAAAATGTTTGTCTCCAAGAACTGTATGATGACCACATCGGTGGCTTGCTTTGTGGGGACCACCTCAATCCACTTCGTAAAATAATCAGTGGCCATGAGAACACATTTATACTGCATGGAGGATGGTGGGTTTATCTCTCCTATGAAATCTAGGTCCACTGCATGAAGGGAACTTCGACTGAGACTGGATTTAATGACAAAGGTTGTAGCTTTCTTTTCCCGTTGAAAATATGGAACTCATGGCAGCGAGAGACCTCTTTATATACGTCAGTGAAAATATTCGGCCAGTAATAACCAACCCTCAACATCTTGTGCGCAGTGGTCTTCCAATAGTGGTGCCCTCTGCAGTCACCTCTGTGAAGCTCCTATATGGCCCGTTTTGCCTCATCTTCTAGAAAACAACTTAACAGTATTCCTCCAAGATCTTTCCAATATAGTGAATTTTTCAAAACACAGAACTTAACCGCCTTAAGCTTGAGGAATATTTCCTTAGTCTTGTCCATTCTGGGAGGGGCCTAGAGATTTTCCAAAACATATATGATGTCTACATACCACAATGAATCAATGAAGCATTGAGGTATATGCACAACTTTCTCTTCTTGGGGACACTCCGACAGATCGACAATGAAGTTCATACCTATAGCATCACAACCTGATTGTGCCATCAACTTCGCGAGACCCTGACCCTTGATCATCTTTGTCAGCTTGATCTCAAGGTCGTATTATAACATAGCTACTATCCACTTTCCTCTCTTCCCTTCCGGATCAGGATGAGTTAGGATGTCCTTTACTAAACTGTTGGGTACACAGGCGATGGCGTGGGAGTGAAATATGTATGTCCTAAATTCCTTCAGATATTTTACTAAGGCATACACCTACTTTTACATAATGTCATACTTTAGGGGGGCATCATGCAATGTTACTAAAGTAGGCTATGAGTTTCTTGAAATCCTGTTCGTCGTTCTACAACAATACTCTAGTGATAGTGTGTTATGAGGCGAATGAAAAAGGAGGAAATCCTTCGTAAAGTCCAGGCTGGCTAACACCAAGGATTTAGTCAGAGCCACTTTGATATATTCGAAGGACCTCTTGGCTTCTGGGTTCCATTTCATCTTGTTTCCCTTCCTGATCATACAAGTTATATGTTTTATGATTTCCACCAGGTTTGGGATAAATCTCCTCAAAAAGTTCACCTTACCTAGAAAATATTGTACCTCCTTTTTACTACGCGAGGTGTCGATATTCAAGATCCCTTAAACCCTACTGGGGTCTATTTTAATACCTTTTTTGGAAATGATGTGCCCCAACAGCTTGCCTTCCTCCACTGCGAAATGAGATTTCTTTGGATTCAATGATATGCCGAACTTTCTGCACTTTTGGAAAACCCTCTTCAAGTGCTCGAGGTGTTGTTTATCGGAGGTAGAATACACTATGATGTCGTCAAGGTAAATTATGATGAATTTTTCCTTCTCATCAGCAAACGCGATGTCCATTTCCCTCTAAAAAGTGGCACCAATGTTCATCATGCCGAACGTCATTTTGGAGTACATGAACATTCCCCATGGAGTGGTGAAGGCCGTCTCCTCTCTATCGTCCGGGTGGACCATGATTTGTTTATATCCTGAGAAATCGTCCAGAATGGACATCTTCTGAGATCCCACTACCTTTTGTAAGAAGTAGTCCATTTTGGGAAGGGGGAAGTGGTCTTTGAGAGACACCTTATTCAAATTTCGGAAGTCTATGCACAATTTAATTTCACCTCTTTTCTTTCTCACAGGTACTAAGTTAACTACCCACTTCGAGAATCTTAAGGAAACAATAATTTTTGTGTCGAAAAGCTTCCTTACCTCTTTCTCGATCAGCGGCAACAACAAGGGATTTATCTGTCTCAGCTTATGTTTGAAAGGTTTATGATATTCCTTGAGAGGGATAACATGCTGGATCACCTTTGTGTCATACACTTTCAGATCATCGTAGCTCCACGCAAAAACGTCCGAGAAATCCTTCATGAGTTTTATGTAATCCTGCTTAACCTCTAGACTGAGTGCTTTTGATAATTTTACCATCTTTGGCTCTACCTCAATATTGATGTCTCAGTCTTCCACATCTTCTGCACTTTCAGTGATCTTGGAGTTCTTAGCCACATCATTTTCATCAAACAACTTTTCTAACAGCACCAACCCCTTTGGAATAATATTGTTTTTCAGTTGTATTATATCCCATCCAACGATTTGGTTCTAGAAAGTGTCGTCGTCACTGCGCGCATCTACACCCTCATATTCGTCACCGTAGTATTCCCCGTCAATGTTTGTGTTAGAGAACTCATCGCTCATGAGGAGGAACCTTTCCACCTGCTTGTCATTGTCAAACACCTGCTAGTATTTGATGTTGTTGGGTACTGCCAGCCTGTGCTTGATCTTGATTTCATATCTTTTATATGGGAGAATAGGAATCTTGAAAAATGAGGCCGAGGTGGCCAACACATCGGCGATCTGATTCTGTTCTCTGGGGATAACAGTCAGGTCATACTCCAAAAATCCTTCAAGAAGGTCCAAAGCCCAATTTATGTATGCGCGCAGTCTGGGGTGTTTGGTCTAATACACACCCTTCACCTGATTTATGATCATCTCAAAATCCTGGCGCATTGCTATCCTTTGCGCGCCTAGTTCTTTCAAAACTTGTAAGCCCAAGATTATCTCTTCATACTCGTCCATGTTGTTAGTGAATTAAAACACGATCTTGTATGAACGCAACTTTGTGCTTGCTTTGGGGGGGCTCACCCATATAATAGCCCCAACTCCTTCTCGGTTGACTGTGCTGTCAAAAGTTATGTTCCAAAACTCATTTT
>ML780734.1:531389-550840 GCA_009831015.1 Picea engelmannii
ATTAATTAACTCATTTAAGGTTTGGGTAACGAATTAAAAGCTTAATAATTTTTATTTATTTATTAGAAAACTTAACGTATGAAGGATAAGGCATTGAATGGATGGATAGGGTATTGAATGGAGGGATAAGGTATTGAATGGAGAGATAAGGTGGGTGGCATTAAATGAAGGGAGGAGGTGGTGAATGGAAGGGGGATATGAGGGGGCAGAGGATTCGAGAGAAGGACTTTTGGAAATTTGGGGGAAGAAAGCAACATTTGGAGATTAGGGACTGTATGTGTTTTCTGGTTTTGTATTTTCTGGTTTGGAGTTTGGGTGGACTATTACAGGGGTGCACCAGGTTGCTGGGAGTTTTGGGCTTGAGGGGCTAGGAATCCTCATGGAATCTTGGAGCTAGGGAGCCGGATAAGCTCTGTTCCTAGCTGGCAGGGAGGAAAAATTCAGTTTTGGGCAGAGTTTGGGCAGAGTAGAAGCGAGGACAGACAGAGACTGTAGAAGTAACATCAGACAGAGGTATGTATTTTCATGAATATGCTGTGTTATGTGGTTGTTATGTAAGTTTATTTTCCTGCTGTTCATAAATAAAATTTATGCTGAATAAATTATGATTATAAGTTGATGATTAAATGGTACAGGGCATAATTTCTTTATTCTTTATCTTAGCTTGTGTTTTATAAGGATCTGTGGGGAAAGAGACCTTACAAAGAATTTGTGCAATATGCAATAGTATATGCATTTTGGTAAAAGATGATTCTATCATATTTAACTCAGAGTCACTTTATAATGTCTTCATTGGTAATTTGTGTTGAATGCCAGTACAATACTTGGGTTCTGTTTCCTGTAATGATTTGGTATCCTAACCACTTTGATTTTACATAGATGCACATAGTAGCTAAGGGATCATAGTTGTAAAATGCCTACCATCTTCATCATTTAATTCTTATGAAAATTTCTAAGTAGGACTCCATTGTAAGATAGGAGCACCCAACCAATGAAAACAAACATCACAAGAGTAAACATTTTATTATAGTTCTCATAATCATACTGGAAGCAAATTTTACAATAAGAAGAATCAACAGAGATGGTATCCTGGTATGGCTTATATAGAAGTAAATCTTCAACTCACATGATCCACAAATTCCAAAATTCCAAAATCTCAGATTCCAAAATTAAAGCAATCTTAGATTCCAAAATTAAAGCATCTGTCTCACGAATATGCCTTTATAGCTATTTATATTCCTTCACTTTCAGACATATAGATAATTTAAAAATAATATACCAAGCCATATCTTTGTTTTACCTGATTCCAAAACACCTTATGGTATACCATGATACCTCATTAAATACAAGCGAGAAAAGCGTGGAAAAAATTTAATAATCTTTCTGTTAGCACTGAAATTTGCTTCGCCACAATTGTGAGATTTCACTCAAATTTTTGTCATTCTTGCCTAAACTCCATTTAGTTTCTCTTAGCCTTATTTCTAGTTCATATGCTCTTTCCCTTTTGCTAAATTAATCTAATCTATCACTCCCTGAATTTAATATCAAAATGCCCTTGCTTGATCTCAGTTCTTAGTTATCTTGTCCTTTGACCAAAATCCAATTATTAAAAATATTAATAAATAAATATGAAGTTATATTATTTTAAGATTGTTCCATATAATCTTAAAATAACGATTACATTTATTTTTATTTAGAAGTTTTGGGTTAAAAGTGGGTCTCTTTATAATTTTTTTGCAAAATTATTAGGACTAGCCAAATCTCCAATTCTTAACAATTACAAGCCCTTTGAAAGTCAAGCCAACGCACATACCAATCACTTAACTGAGAGCTACACCAAGGATTGACAAATATAATACACAACACAAAGCACCAACTTAACGCAAGCCACGAGGAGGGAACTTACATAAGGTTGCACTAAGCATTGGTAATCTATGCCAACATTTCGATATTTAAACAATTTAAAACATATACTTTCCCATCCATGTAGGATTTCCCCACTACACCGAAAAATCCAAAGCTTGCAAGTGTCAATATCCGCATGTTGATCAGATGATGTAGTGAATTTGAGCACTCACCAAATTTTCTTAGCATCACCAAAGGAATTTCCAGATTGTCTAAGGTATTGTTGAGGGCAATTTCATAGGATATGGAGAGAAATGAATGCTCAGGGTTTCATCAAAGGCATCTGTTAACTATCCAAGTATCTGCATCCAAGCAATGGGGAAGATGAGGAACACATCCAAATGCTTCATCCTATCTGGAATATGCTCACAATTGATAGCATGAGGAATAATCTCTAGTCTAAGTGTTAGTACTTTGGTCTAGTACAATCTTGTTGATGCCAGAATTATCTTTATTATCACATTGTTTATGGCATGTTTATGGCTAGGTCCACATATGAAGAAATGATGTTAGCAAATCCCCCAAAAATGACCCTTTGTTAACTAGGGATGGATATATAGACAGTAAAATATATGTTGCAACATGGACAAACGACAATATTTCAACTTGGGAGTACCTATACATGAGTATTAGTATGACCCTTCATCTTGGTCTTATTGGACGATCATTGTCAAAACCTGATATTATTGGCTATGCAAGAAATGCAACAATTAGGTTGTTTATATTATGGATGGGAATTGGTACCATGCTTCCATTTTTTTTGGTCCTACTAAAACTGAAACAATTGACCATGAACCATGGATGTGGTTACCCCACTTATACACATTATTTTAATTTGGCTCATACCTGTCAACTTCCAAATATTCCTAGGATTTAGTGATGGTACACAAATTGGCATGCATATACAAGACAATAAAAAACACGAGGGACACTCGAAAATATTAAAAAATTAGGCCAAAGACGACAAGAAACACAACACTAGGGCATTTCTGGCCCAAACCCATTCAAAATAGAAAATGCAATCATGACTTACCGATTTTGCATGTCGTTGTCTATCTAGCTCACTCCTTGCTCCTCCACTGTCGCTCTAACCAACAAGGGCACTCTCAGAGGTTATTCTCCTCTGTCGCTCGGCCAACAAGGGCACTCTCATAGCCAGTCACTCTGCACAGGGTTATTCTCCGGTTGGATCTCTCACTCTGCGCGAGGTTGGGCACTCTCACAGCCGGTCAGTACTCTACGCACGGTTGGGCACTCTCACAGTCGGTCAGTGCTCTACGTGGGGTTATTCTGCACCTAGATATTTGTGGGGTTAATGTTATATTGTATATATTGTTATATACATTATATAATTTATATAATATATAATTTATATAGTATACATTTTATAAATTATAAATTATATAATTTATATAATTTGCATAATTATATAATTATAATTATTAAATATATATTATAATAAATAAATATATTAATTATATATTATTAAATTATATAAATTATATTTTATATAAATAACATATATTAAATAGTTAATAAAATATTGTTAATAACATGTGTTTTGTCATAAGAGGCCAGAAGCTCAAATTTAGAGGGGTTAGGGTATGTATATCTTTGTATACATTAGAAGTCAAATCCTTGCACAAAGAGGGTCCTTTGTCCCACAAACAATGGGGTCTCATATACCAATTTGGGCCTAATGGTTAAGAATATGTGTATACTACTTGGAGGTCATAGGTTCAAATACAGAGGTGGGTAGTGTATGTCACAGATGTCATAGGTTTTTGTATTGCACCCCTTAGGAATGCCAATGACTATTTATTAACATTTTTTTCAAGGGCCATCTCATTTGGTGTTTAAAGACACAATGATGACTCCCTTGTAGATACCCCTATTAATTGTAAGTTATATGTTACTATGGACCGATCCATTATTAAAGATGCACATAGTGCACCTTACATCCACTTATGGTTTGGAAAGACTATAAAGTTCCCAAAAATAAAACCATTAAATTTTACCTTATGATGTAGACAAAGTAACCTCAAAACTAAGAAAAACCCAACATACATCAACCATAACATTGATGGAAAAAATATAAAAAATTTATCGTCATGTGCAAATATATCCTTGCTATCACTGGGATCCTAGGCCTAGTATGCACCAATAATGTCAAAGCTTCGAACCAAAGCTTGCTAGAAGTGGGATCAAAATGTTTGATTTTATGGATGAAATAAAATCACTTTAACTTTTAAAAGCATCGAAGTGTCCAAGAACTTTGTGTCCCATGGAAGGTGATTCCCTAGCTAAGTAACCTACTAGGGGGAGGGAAGCATGGAAAAATTATTGGCATACAAACTCAACCTATGCCTATACCTTCCTAGCAAGTAGAGATAACCAAAATATGTGCTTCATGGTTTTGATGCACCCACATTAAGGACATCACAATTATGGGTCCCTAGGTTGGATAATCATTTATGAATATGGAGGGATCATATGATCAAGCTCTAGGTGGTGCGTATTTTTGGTGGTGCACATTTTTTCTTAAGGTTAGGGCATTTTTGCTAGTGTGTATTTTTTCTTAGGTTATGGGATACAAGGTTACATGGTAGGTTGGGGCTATAATGTTTAGATTTTAAAAGATCCAGGAATTAAGGGATAGATTAGTTATGGGCAAGTGTTAGAGGTTACAACAAATAATTGGTAGGGGGTATATATATTATGAGCTACATATTAGTGTTGATAGGTGTTACAAGTTAAAAGGGTCATGTGGTTTAGGGGTTATTTTTTAGAGTAGTCAGGGGTTAAGGGTGATATGGTTTAGATATTATCGGTTATAATGGATGATCATGATGCTTGGAAGTTATGTGCTTTTCCTTGTTTCACCTTGGTGGCCATTATATGTGTCTTAGTCTAGTTTTGTCACTCTTGGGGAAAAGGGGTACTACTAAGAGGCATTGATATGGGTAACAAACCATTCCTTTTCATACTTAAATTTTTTTCATCTTGATTCCTTCCATTTTCCTATGTTCTAGAAGTGGCTATTGCATGTATCCAAAAAAGGTTTGTCCCTTCATACTCCTATGAGAACAAGGGCCTAGAAAGTTCAAGGTCGACATAAGTGGTAATAAATAATGTTAAGAGCCAGAAATAAAGTTAATGTTAAGAAATAAAGTTCAGAAGGTGTATGAAAGAAAACTAGTCACAGAGGAGAAATACTAATCAAGAAATGGATGAAAGAGGAAGTTATACATATAAACCCTACGCATGCACATGGGAGCTAGGGTTAAATCCATTTTGGTTTTAGAGGCATTTTTGAAGTTTTGCAGGGATGACTTATTAGTAAAATAATGAAATAGATTTGTTACAAAAATTCAAACATCAACAAGATGGAGGGTTGGAAGACTTGAGGTTTAATTTTCAAATGCTAATGCATTTTTGTGCCAGTTTTGTAGCGAAAGTATATGGATTTTCATTGGTTGCGCTACAAAACTGTTATAGCTTTCCAGATTGACTAGATTTTGGAAAATCAACTAAAATCAGGCCTCCATTGGATCTAATCTTCATCAAATCGAATGTGATATTAAATATAATCCTACAAGTGATCGAATTATGCCAACAATTTCCTAGATTGCAAAAGTTTTGAAAGTCAAGGATGAAACCCTAAAAATAGGAGTAGGCTTAATGCATCATTATCTCTTGTAACTCTTTTCTATTTTGGGAAAAAACGTAATATCTCGAGCATCTCAAGGCCTTATGTAATGATATTCCATAAATTATGAAAAGAGGAATGATAGAGGGGTTCAAAGGTTCTTGATTTAAGAGAGTTCCTCATGCGTATGTCAATTTAGTTGGATGTGAGGATTGGCTTATTCATTTCATGTATTTTCATGCATCTTTCTTCTTTTCATGCTTATATACATGTTGATTGGAGGTTGTTTTATCCCTCTCTATTGGAACATAGTCTCAGTTAATTTTGTATATTTGGAGTGAGTCTCAAACCTTATGAGTATTGGGATTACCCTTCTAGCAGTCTAAGGGTAACTTCTAGTGCTAACAAACCCCATTCATAGGTCACTGTTGCCCATGTCTAGGCCTAGTATAATGCCTTTTAGTTGTTTATTTTAAAATTCATTCAAGACACACGATATCACATATAGTACCACAAGGGAATGCAGTAACATCGATAAACAAGTACTTGATAAATTGCAGAAGCTTCATCAATTATTTATTGTCTTTATTTTTTTCTCTCATCTAAGTACTTTTTTACTCCATAAAGCATATTAGTACGAGATCATTATTTAAATACGAAATCTCATCTGACGCCTTCTTATTGCCACAAAACGCATGGGCCTAATTGCCATGATGTTGGTTTTGAGAGACATAGGAGATGAATATAAAGAGCACAACCATGATCATGGGTGTGTTGAGAGTTTAAGTATGCATGACATTAATCCGAGAAAGTTCAAATCAAATGAGGATGAGATTGGATATATAGAGTGGGTGTGTGAGTCATATTTGATTTTAGAAACCCTCCCATATCGTCAAGGAATGTGAATAGTCTATCCATGACAAATTTTAGTGCATACATAAACAATTTGAAAAACATTCAACATTGGCCCCATTCACAGGTCACTATTGCCCATGTCTAGTCCTAATACAATGTCTTTTAGTTGTTTCTTTTAAAATTTCTTCAAGCCACACGTTCCCACATCTAGTACTGTAAGGGCATGCAATAACATACAAAAATAAGAACTTGAAAAATTGCACAAGCTTCATTAGTTATGTCTTGTCTTTGTTTTTTGCTCTCATATAAGTACTTTTTTGCTCCATAAAGAATATTAGTACAAAATCACGATTTAAATACAAAATGTCATATAGCGTCTTCTTCTTGCCACCAAACTCATGGGCCAAAGTCCCATGTTTTCGAAAAGTTTCGACGAAGATGATATAACAATGACAAACATCATGTTAATCGAAACTTCATTGCTACAATACTATGAAAACAATGATGAAATTTATGATGATGGAATTTATTGACTAATTATTACATCATCATTGTTGTTTCTATAGACTTGTTGTTTGATTTTTAAATTGTTGGCATGAGTCATGTTTGAGTCTAGAAACCCTCCCACACCTTCATTGCATGTGTCTAATATGACCATGTCAAATTTCAGTCCATACAAGCAAAAATTGAAAAAATTCAACGTTGGCCCCATTCACATGTCACTTATAAGCAGGGTGAAGTACATGAGCATAAACACCTTATTTTTCGATTTTGATAGAATAACTAAATAATATTTGATTGTCAAATTATTTGTTTGAGTCATGTTTGAGTCTGAAAACCCTCCCATGATAACCAAAGAAATATTTTTTTGAGGCGTTAACCTTGCTGAGCTTCTCTTTGTTTCGAGAATTGTTTAATATTATCTACTGAATGGGGCCAACCACATGAAGGTGGAAACTCATCTCCCCCCCCGCCGCCCCCCCATACCTCCCATACCGTCAATGCATGTGTGTTGTCCTAGCATGTCAAATTTCAGTCTAGACAAGCACAAATTGAAAACAATTCAACATTGGCCCCATTCACATTAATTATTCTATAGGCTTGTTGTTTCATTATAAAATTATTTGTGAGAGTCATGTTTGACTCCGAAAACACTCCCATAACATCAATACATTTGTCTAGTCTAACCATGTCAAATTTCAGTACATACAAGCACAAATTGAAAAAATTTCAATGTTGGCCCCATTCACATGTCACTTATATGCGCCAGTTTCAAGTACATGAGCAAGCACGCCTTATTTTTGGGTTATGATCAAATAACCAAAGATTTGATGAAACATAATTTGATCCTGTATTTTCGTAGAGGATTCAAGAATATTCATATTGAAATTTGATGTCAGATTTATGTATTAATTCATCTAGTCCTTCACATTAATTATTCTATAGGCTTGTTGTTTGATTGTCAATTTTTTTTTGTGAGTCATGTTTGATTCTGGAAACTGCCCCACACCATCATTTCATGCCTCTAGTCTAACCATGTCAAATTTCAGTCCATATAAGCACAAATTGAAAAAATTTCAACGTTGGCCCCATTCACATGTCACTTATAAGCAAGGTCAATTACATGAGAAGGAACACATTATTTTTGGGTTTTGATAGAATAACCAAAGAATATTTGATTGTCGAATTGTTTGTTTGAGTCATGTTTGATTTTGGAAACCCTCCCATACTGTCAATGCATGTCTGTTGTCCTATAGCATGTCAAATTTCAGTCCATACAAGCACAAATTGAAAAAAAAATCAACATTCGCCCCATTCACATTAATTATTCTATATGCTTGTATTTTGATTGACAAATTGTTTATGCGAGTCATGTTTGAGTCTAGAAACCCTCCCATACCTTCAATGCATGGGTCTAGTCTAATAATCTCAAATTTTAGTTCATACAAGAACAAATTGAGAATATTTCAACGTTGGCCCCATTCACATGTCACTTATATGTGTCGGTTTCAAGTACATGAGAAGGCACACCTTATTTTTGGGTTATGATCAAATAACCAAAGATTTGATGAAATAGAATTTGATCCTGTATTTTTGTAGAGGATTCAGGAATATTCATATCGAAATTTTATGTCAGATTTATGTATTAATTCATCTAGTCCTTCACATTAATTATTCTATAGGCTTGTTGTTTGATTTTCAAATTGTTTGTGTGAGTCATGTTTGAGTCTGGAAAGCCTCCCACACCATTATTGCATGTGTCTAGTATAACCATGCCAAATTTCAATCCATACAAGAACAAATTGAAAAAAATTCAGCGTTGGCCCCATTCACATGTCACTTATATGCATTAGTTTCAAGTACATGAGCATGCGTGTCTTATTTTTGGGTTGTGATCAAATAACCAAATATTTTATGAAATAGGATTTGATCCTATATTTTCGTAGAGGATTCAGGAATATTCATATCGAAACATGATGTAGGATTTATGTATTAATTCATCTAGTCCTTCACATTAATTATTCTATAGACTTGTTGTTTGATTGTCAATTTGTTTGTGTGAGTCATGTTTGAGTCTGGAAACCTTCCCACACTGTCATTACATGCGTCTAGTATGACCATGTCAAATTTTAGTCCATACAAGCAAAAATTGAAAAAATTCAATGTTGGCCCCATTCACATGTCACTTATAAGTGGGGTGAAGTACATGAGCGGACACACCTTATTTTTGGGTTTTGATAGAATAAATAAATAATATTTGATTGTTGAATTACTTGTTTGAGTCATGTTTGAGTTTGAGAACCCTCCCATAATAACCAAATAAATATTTTTTTGAGGCATTAACCTTGTCGAGCTTCTCTTTGTTTCGAGAATTGTTTAATATTCTCTACTGAATGGGGCCAACCACGTCAAGGTGGAAAATCATCTTCCCCCCCACCCACGTCACTCTCAATTCCCCAAAACCCAAAAAAATATATGTACTAGAAAATAAATGAATGTGTTTTTTGTCATAATTAAGAAACGTCTCCTACATATACAGATGTGGACTTAGCGAAGTGTTGAAAGAATCTCAAGGTGATCAAGTGCAAGGAGTGCATGGGAGAGTTTTTGAGTCTTAAGCTTGGGAGAAGTAACGCAAGTGTGTGCCAGGGCCTAAGTCCTTTAAAGTTGGAAAATCTCAGGAAGGATAGCGAGATTTAGTTCTCTAAAGGAAGAATCCATTTTGTTTGGAGGACGAGTAGACGAGATCTGTTTGGGAGGAGCCAAATCCTTTCACGATCGTTGGATCTGGAGAAGGATCATGAGTGTTAATCCTTGAAGTCCTTCGAACTTCATGAATTCATAAATTATTAAGTGTGTATTGTGGAGGAGAAAAGTTTCTCGAAGTCCTAGATCAGAAGTTAATCTGGACCGCTAGTAGACGAGGACACATGTCCACAGATCAAGCATGGTCTGGAAGCCCGAATTTCCAAAATATTTAAGGCATCATTGCAAGAGCACGAGAAATTAACGAAGCTTCAAATCTCGAAGAAGATCCTAACCATTGGCATTAGGGCCACATGTCATAATATTTCTAGTGGTTCGAAAATCCAAAAGTTTGGGATAACGGAGGTGTAAAGTGTTGTGGTTCAAGAACTCCCAAAGGATGGAGTAGATATCGATCGTCTGTTGAGAGGGACACGTGGATCATAGATCCAACAGTTCACCAGTTCATCACTACGAAGGTTTTGAAGAGTTGTTTCACGAAAATCTTCGAAGCCCGAAGCACAGAGTAAATAGATATTGTTGATCTGAAGTGGATGACAATCATCCAATCTATTAATTCATAATTCACGTATTCAGAAGTATCATGTGTTGAAGTAGGGAAGACTCCCGAATCCCAAAGTCCAAAAATCCCTATGAGCCGTAGATCTTGATACTTATTGAGAGCCTTTGATCTCCATCGTTGTTTGGTTGTTCACAAATTTGACATTCAAGAGGATTGTAAGGTGTTGTTGCTGGAACTACCGAAGCTCAGAGCTCTGAAGTGTCAGAGTCTCCGCCATTTATAGGTTTAGCCCATGGTTTTAGCTTGAGGTCATGTGGATTTCTTTGCTTAGGTAAATAGACCCTTGCAAACACAGATTTTCATGCAGGGAAAAGAGAAAAGGCCTGTGGTATATGATTTCGAGGGTTCAGCAGGAGCCTAAGAGCTAATTCATTTCCCTACTGTGAACTATCCTTAGATTGAGAGGTCGCGTGATCCCCTATGAGTGATTGGGATTTTCATCAAGTGGTATCATAACATAGAAAATATTTTTTTTGATACCATCAAGTGGTATCAGAGATGATTTTTGTCTGTAGACACTAGGAAAAGGAGGAGGAAACAAAGTACTGAGGCTTTGTGTGTGAAGAAATGTTTGCAAGTGTGCAATAGATAGTATACTTTCAGGGAGGACATGCAGAGGAGGAAAATTGGTACTAAATGCCATATATAAGGTTGAAGATGATACCCCAAGAAGATGAGAAAAGAGGATATGGATAGAGAGCTCAATGAGACCATAAAGGAGCTCGACAGGTTGATGTTGAGTATGCAACAAGAAGTGCAGAGGAGATGGAGATATGAGTGGCTCATGAAGCAGAAGGTGAAATGGCCTATCCAACAATTGATTTCCATGGAACAAAAGCAGATATTGAGGAGGTGGCTAAGGCAAGTGGAAAACCTCAGTGACACAGAGGAGAAGATGGTTTGCATTTGTGAACCGAAAGATGGAGAGAGCATCGGTGACAAGGAAGAGAGATCAATTAAAGATCTCGCAGATAGCCACGAGGGAAATGAGAAGAGATCATTCGAATATCTCATAGAATTCCATGAGGGAAGAAATGAAAATTCAAGTTTCCATGTGGGAAAGGAAGAGGTGATACTATCTGCGAGTCTTGATAACTTAGAGGAGAGTTTATATCAACAAGGAGTGCTGACAAAAGAGGAGAAGGATCAAAGGTGCACTCTGATCATTGGGGGGTTCAGAATATTCCTACCAAGCAACCCAACAGGGGCTAGTGTGTGTGTTTCACATGAAGAGGTGATGTAGGAGGCATTCGAGGAAGAGGCCATGGGGGAAAATGTTTTAAAAATAAAAGTGCATGTGTTGCAGGTGTAGGCGAAGGTGGAAAACTAGTAGATACTATCGTGTAGAAAGATAAGGAGCATAGATTGAAATATTCCCAAGATACAAAAGAAGAGGATCATTCAGATAAAATCCTCACTCAATGGGAGAATGAGATGAGGTTACTAGAGGATTGGTTAAGCAAACCAGAGACAAAGGAAGACTACTAGAAGGATGCGGTCATGAGGAGTGGAGAAGAATTCTAGCCTAAGGTGTAGCTAGATAAAGCTGTACTTATTATAGCACAAAGAGATGACATAAGAGCAGAGGAACTAACAGAAAGAGGAACGTCAAAAGAGATAGTTGAGCAACAACTCAATAATATCGCTACAGAATTTGAGCATGCACTGGAGTTGCAAGTCAATGCCACAGGTGACGATATTAGTATGGGAGATCAGATTGATATTACCTTTGATCTATGTGAAGAAGTGGAAGCTCTGGTAGAAGAATAGATAACCCATAGGAGGCTCATCCAACAGGTCAAGTTGGAAATTGATGAAGAGAAGGAGACGCAACATCAGAGCAGACTACAAGACAGAAGCTAGCCCATGGACCAGTTGGATAGTGAGCTAGAGGAGATAAGGAGGTTGATGTTGGAGTCATAAAAAAAGACAATCAACAATAGGTGGAGGATGAAAAGAGGAGGGCTTGCAACAAAAATAGGAGAACAACAACAACAACAAAGAAGAGGAGAAAATCGACAACTCCAGAATGAATTTTGGGACCCAGGAGGATCTCAACCATAGTAGCAGAGGAGCCATTAGCAGGAGCTCATGATTTTTCTCAGAAGAGGAGTATGATGAAGGAGCATCACCATCATCATTCAATGAGGTGCAGTGGAGGAAAACTCAACATCCAACGAAGCGCATTCAGAACTGGTTTGGATTCCAAGGAGGGCATGTCACTTTAAATTTTAAACCTTTGTAATAAAAGGCCCTTTAATATTTTGAGGAAAGAGCCATTACATGCACTCCAAGAGATTGTAATTTCTTTAATTGCCTATAGTATTGTACAAATTTCGAGCATCGACTCATATATAGGTTGTAATTATCCATTTAATGTAATAAGCTTAGTGTTAGGTTTCTTTAATTGCAAAATGATAACACAAAATTAGTCTGGAGGGAAGGCTCGGGAAGCCCCCTCATGTATAAATGTATGTAATGTATGCCAAAAAGGGGTTATTGAAAAATATTTGTTGGAGAGTTGTAGAGAAGATGAGAGTTGCAAGAACCTATGCAAATATTTTCTTAATGAATATAATAGAGGAGATTTGCTTCAAATTCCGAGTTTTCTTATCTTTGAGTTATTTGGGTAATGTTATGTTATCTATTTTTCTGTGTTTATATGCCTCTTTGTGTATATCATGGTTGAATGAATGAATCTTTGATGCTCCATAAGTTTTAATTGTTTTTCTTCTAAAATACTGGTGTAAGGAGTGCATAGTGGCCACACAAGGAGTGTGAAGGCAGAGTCATTTTCAGACTCGATAGCTTAAGAGAGATAGAGGGAATTTTGAGGAGTGAGTGCAAGGAGTGCATATATGCTTAGTGGAGTATAAAATCCTGAAGAAGATCCGTGTAAGGAGTGCAGATGGCCAACACTTAGAGAAGTGTTGAAATAATCTCAAGGTGAGCAAATGCAAGGAGTGAGCGAGAGATTTTTTGAGTCTCAAGATCAGGAGAAGTAGCGCAAGTGTGCGCCAGGGCCTAAGTCCTTTAAATTTGGAAAATATCAGGAAGGATAACAAGATTTAGTTCTCAAAAGGAAGAATCACTTTTGTTTGGAGGATGAGCGGATGAGATCCATTTGGGAGGAGTCAAAGACTTTCATGACTATTGGATCTGGAGAAGGAGCGCAAGTGTTAACCATTGAAGTCCTTTGGACTTGGTGAATTCAAAAATTATTAAGTGTTTATTGTGGAGGAGACAAGTTTCCCGAAGTCCCAAGATCCAAATTTAATCAGAACCATTAGTAGATGAGGACACGTGTCCACAGATCAAGCGTGGTCTAGAATCTTGGCTTTCCAGAAGATTTAAAGCGTCTTTGCAAGAGCATGAGAAATTACCGAAGCTCCAAATCTCAGAGAATATCCTGACCGTTAGCATCAAGGCCACGTGTTGGAATATTTCTAGTGGTTCAGAAATTCGATAGTCTGGGAGAACGAAGGTGTAAATTTTAGTGGTTCGAGAACTCCCGAAGGCCAGAGTATATCTCGACCGTTTGTTGAGAGGGACACGTGGATCATAGATCCAACAATTCACTAGTTTGACACTCTAGAGGTTTTGAAGAGTTGTGTCGCAAAAATCTCTGAATCCCAGAGTGTGGAGTAAACATAGACCGTTGATCTGAGGCGGATGGAAATTGTCTGATATGGTAATTTGAAATTCGTGTATTCAAAGGTATTGCGTGTTGGAGCATGGAAGACTCCTGAAGCTCGGAGTCCCAAAATCCCTATGAGCCGTAGATCTCAGTGCGTATTGAGAGCCGTTGATCTCTGCCGTTGTTCAATTGTTCATGAATTTGACATTCAAGAGGATTGTAAGGTGTTGTTGCTAGAATTCCCGAAGCCTGGAGATCGAAAGTGCTGAAGTCTTTTCCATTTAAAGGTTTATCCCACGTTTTTGGCCTAAGTTCACGTGGATCTCTCCGCTTAGGTAAATAGACCCTCACGAATGTATATTTGCATGCAGGGAAAAGAGAAAAGGCCTATGTTATATGATTTCAAGGCTTCAACAGGAGCCCAAGAGTTAACTCATCTCCCTACTGTGAACGATCCTTAGACCGGGAGGTCGCACGATCCCCTGCGAGTGGTGGGGTTTTGCATCATAAATCGATTTCCCTTTGTGTAATATTTGTATCTCTATTGCGATGTGCTGCTTTAACTAATGAAGCCAAACGTTCCCATGATAATCCTTGACCATATTGTTTACATCTTTCAATCCATACCTTCATCCAATCAATATTGTTTGTGACGTATAAATGTAGTGCATCCCACTCTCGACCAACCGCATGAGACTAAAATTACAATATTTCACAAATGTATAATTACTTAACATGACATACCTTTATAATTAGTGCATATTGAAGATTAAAAATAAAATAATTAAGTACAATATATACATAAAAAACAACATTCAAATGCATTATAATCAATCTACACCATCTAATAATTACCTTTCACCTTCCTTGATCTACCTTTCCCCATCAAGTAATCCCCTTTGAATTTGTTAATGGAGTTCATATCACCAATGTGCCGATCTTAATCGATATTAATAACGCTAACCCTGGAAGATATTCAATAATATACACCATGGTATGGTATACCATATATCCCTCCATCGTAGAACCCTCAGGACATGCTCTTTGTCTAACCAAAGCCTTCAAAAATTTCAATTACCTCTCAACCATCAACATTGACCTTGTGTGTATAGGCCCACACAATTCAATCTCCTCAACTTGGTGTATGAGGTATTGTTCTTGTGCATTGAAAAATGACGAAGGTAGAAACTTTTTCATTTCACACATTGGACGAGGAATTTATCTCTTCCAATACTTTATATCTTCTTTAAGGATTTCTTTAGATGACAACCATCTACAAGTGATGCAAGAAAATCACGAGATTTAATGAAAATAAACAATATAGTACATAAGTACAATTACTAAAACAAATGTCAAATATAAGTTATACAATGAATTAAAAAAACACTTTATGCATGCAAAATATCGCTACTTACCTCATGTATTTTCCAAGATAATATATAACTTGTTTTACATTGTTGTCGAAGTTGTTTGGGAGAGATAGAGGTAGAACATACCGTAACAATAAAATCGTTTCATTATTTTCTTCAAAAGTAGACAAAAATTACACCAACAACATGCATTATATAAACATATTAGAAATATATAAACCATAATAATTACCTTAATGAAGATATGCCAATCATGTGTTTTTACCCCCCCAAAATCACCTTTCTTTGTTAATACATTCTTTATGTTTGAACGAAATCCTGTGGAAATTTAATTTTTCGTATGACTTCTTTTACAACATTGCTTTGTTGCTCTGTCAATAACCATGGAAGTGAGCTTATATTAATTTGGTCTCCATCATTATTTAATTCAATGACATCTTTCATTGCATGATTGGCTTCCTGAATGTCACTGCAAATTTTGGCATTTTTTTCTTTGTCACTCCTTCCATCCAATATTCTCCATAATGTTTCAACTACATTCTTTCCGATATGCATTGTATCAAACAAATGAAAAATTTGTAGGTGCTCATAGTAGGGAAACCTACTGAATTGTTTGGGATAAATTTTCATTCTTCATGGAAGCCCATTAACACCTTCATGATCATGACCAAGTTAAAGAAATTACAAAAATCATTGTCAATTATAGTAAATTATCAAAACACATTATAAAAAAAATAAATTACAAAAATTTCATATATGATGATAGATAGACTATTTGATCCATACCTTTCCGATTTATATTATATTGCAACTTCCATAGGTGTGGTGTCATTATCTGTGGTTTTAATGCAATCTCTTCTTTCCCATTGAAAATATGTTTTTCGATAGTTCGATACCTATGATTATTAGAGAGGAAGTGACTATAATCATCAAACACCTCCTTTCCTAAACTTTTTGATCGACGAGATTTCATCTTAAGACCACAAACTGGACATGCAAATTTTCCCTTTGTTTGAAGATATGCAAGAGATGGATTAACTATGTCAATTATAATATATTATATATAATGAATGAATTATTTAAAAAACATGCATGATTAATATATCAACTTCATAAAATTAAATACTATTAAAGTGCATGTTATATTTACATACCACAAAAATGTGTTAGCCCTGGAGAATAATGAATTGTCCATGCAAGCATTGCATGGAATTGAAATTTCCTTTGCCCTATTGGTCTAGAGACATCATACATAGTGATGAAATTCCATAGCTTTAGTAGCTCGTCAATAAGAGGCTCGATATATAAATTCATATCTTTAGCTTGGTACTTACCTAATTGATTTGAACATATACAATACATGATTATTACAAACATTTTACATACATAAATAATATATATGAGTAAATGAAAAACAATATATGACATTTTGCAACAAATACAACAAATGAGATGCTACTTAATTAAAAAAACATTGTTGTAAACAAACACCTGGAACAATCATTACCAACATTATATGCTCCCTCTTTATTGACATCCATGGAGGAATGTTATTTTTGATAAAAAAAACATGCCACACCGAGTAAATAGATCTCATCTTTGCAAATGGATTGACACCATCCACTACCAAAGAAAGCCTAACATTATAGGGGTCTTCTTTAAAGTGTGCCCATTTTTCCTCCATGTCTCTAAATGCAGAACCATCTGCAGGAATTCAAATAATGTCATCTTCACTTTTATTCCATGCATGGTAATCCATAAATTGTGATACATTTTTGCACCTAAACATTTGTTGCAAGCATGGAATAATGGGAATATAATGAAGAACCTTGTGAGACACCTTTTGTTATAGTTTAAGCTATTATTAGGTTTCTTTTCAATTTACTATATAACCATAGCATAGATAGGATCATTGAGAAAAATACAATCACAAGATACACAACATTTGTCCTGGGAAACACTCATGGGGGAGAAAAACCAACAAAAGCTTCCTTAATATAGATAGCCAATACAATACCAAGAGAATAAACCAAACACTACATAAATTCCTCTCCCAAGTGATACACCTCTCTCTCTTCCTTCTTCTCCAACTGCAACTCTAGACTTGAGCTCTAGATAATCAAGTGAGTGAGTGAACAAATGAGGCATTGGCCTCCTTTATTTATACAATCTGGCAGTTGCTAAAAGGAGGTGTCTTTTCACTGGCAGGGTCTACTTCTCTTTCTGGATGGTTAGAACCACCTTAATTAATTCTTGTGGTGACTTCTCATTTTTCTTATTACAATTAGGGTTTAACCGATCCACAAAAGGGGATTTGGTCATTTACAATGCTCGACATGATCAATCCACAAAAGGGGATTGATCTAATGAATAATACATTAATAATAAATAGAATACTCTTTGCTTTTACAATATTTCAACACTCCCCCTTAACAACAAGGGTATTCTACAACAACATTAGGTGAGAGAGAGGGAAACATCATCAACACCATCTTGGAACACTGACTAGCATATCTATAAATTATCAAAAAAATTTCTCATCATCATCATTCACAACATGGAGCTGGAGTAGTATCATCATTCTCATCAGCATGAGGATAAAGTAACATCATCATCTTCTTTAGCATGAGGCTAAAGTAACATCATCTTTTTCAGCATGAAGGCTAAAACAACATCATCATCATCATCTTCAATAAGAAGCTGAAGTGGCATCATCATCATCATCTTCAGCAAGAATCTGAAGTGGCACCATCATCATCTTCAATAAGAAGCTGATGTGGCATCATCATCATCATCTTAAGCAAGCAGCTGAAGTGGCATCGTCATCATCTTCAACAAGAAGCTAAAGTGGCATCATCATCATCATCAACATGGATTAGTATAACACTAATACATCATCATCATCAATAATAGTGCAAGGCTGATACAACATCAACAACATCAATATCACAACACAAAGGCTAGAATATCATCAATATCAACACTAGGATGAGAATCTTCATCACGAGGCTAGCATCAAAACACAAGGCTGGCAACAAAACATCATCAACATGAAGTTGGCATCACAATACGAGACTGGCAACACAACATCATCATCATGAGGCTGCCATCACAACACGAGGCTGTAAACACAACATCATCAACATGAGGTTGGCATCACAGTACGAGACTAGCAACACAACATCATCAACACAAGGCTGAAATCACAACACGAGGCTGGTACATCATCACAACATGAGGTTGGCATATCATCAGAGCACGAGGTTGGCACATCATCACAGCACGAGGCTGACACATCATCCCAACACGAGGCTGTAACTTAAACACAACACGAGGTTGGAACATCATCACAACACGAGGCTGGCACATCATCACAGCACGAGGCTGGCACATCATCACAACATGAGGCTGGAAATATTCAACACTAGGCTGGCATCACAACATGAAGCTGGAAATATTCAGCACTAGGCTGGCATCACAACATGAAGCTGGAAATATTTATCACTAGGCTGGCATCACAATACTACTCCCTCTTTTGAGGGAGGTCCTTTCGGACTACACCAAGATTATCTCAAAAGTGATCAAACTTTACACGAGGTAAAGGCCTGGTCAACACATCAACAACCTGTTCATCCATGCTAACATACTGGAGCTTTATGGCTCCTCTCAGCAACATATCACAAATGAAGTGATACAGATCTCTATATTCTTCGACTCATCATAGAACACATCATATTTATACAACTCTAGCTATCACATAGGATCATGGTGGCTTCCATCTCTAGATCAAATAGATTTGTCAACAACATTTGAATCCATATGGATTCACAATTGGCGGAACATGCAACAATGTATTATGTTTCTGTCGTGCTGAGATCAATACTTGATTTCTTCCTACTCTGCCATGAAGTCATGGCTGACCTCATACTGAAACAACATCCCAAAGTGCTCTTTCTATCATAAACAGTTCCAAGTCAATATGAATTGATGTAACCACTCAGTCTAAAGTCATGATCTCTAGTATAATAGAGACCAAAATCCAACGTACCTTTAAGGTATATCATCATATGTTTTGCAACAACAATGTGAACACGTCTGGGTTCTACCAGATACTGACTCAAGGAAAAACATATATCTAGCCTGGTATTCGTCAGATACATCACTGAACCAATAATCTGTTTGTACAAAATAACATCAACCAATTTT
>ML780734.1:560671-576593 GCA_009831015.1 Picea engelmannii
TTTGGATACTCTAGCAAGAAGTTATGATTGTTTTACCTAGAACACCTTCTTGAGACTAGTCAATAGGACTAGTCAGATACCCTATCTTACACAAGGTGTATCTACAAATTTAAGATGACCCAGAAGATGAAATTTTTACCACATATACCTTACTAATTTCTTTAAATGGCCTCTAGATTTTAGGGTCTGAAACGTTACATAAATTGTTTTATAACGAAAATTCTGCAATGACTCATTTCAGGATGATTCCAGAACCCTATCTTGTACAGGTTGTATCTACGAAAGTATAAGGCCTCAGGAGCTGGATTTTGAACCCAACGTACCTTGATCTATATACTAAATATCATCCAAGACATTCCTTCTGAAACGTTGTAGAAAAAAAGTTATAGTGAAAATTCCATGGTGTCTCATATGTAGCAGTGAAACCCCAAGACCTTGAGCTCTGAAACCATATGTTAAGAACCAAATATCAATATAGCATTGAAAAACCTCAGAAAAAGTACTCAACGCCTTGAAAAAGAGATAATTTCAGATAATAAGCCTCTTCAAGGGGGCAACCTCCTTTTACCCCACTTAAATGTTCAAGTACAAGATGATTCAAAATGAAAATGTCTCCTTGGTGTATATAGGAGACTAGGAGGTATAATTACAACCAATGGCCTAAAGCCGACATAAATAAAGTAACGTTACTAATATAATATGCCCCAATTAAGGGGTAATTAGCCAATATTAGGGCTTAACATAAATATCGGTATGTGTGAGGTAAAATATTTGACGGTGGTAACAAATATTCAACTATCAAGATTCTATAACAAATTAAAAAAAAAGAACTGTTAATATAATATCAAGAATATTAACGACAAATATTCCATCCTTATTAATTTTACTGATGAACTAACAATACAAGTTTTAGAGGAACAAATATAACCTTTATCATGATCATATATATGTGATCGATGAAATATATTACATACCTTAACATTTGTGTGATCGATGTGTTTGAAAAACCATTCATAACCTTCAAGTTCAATATCAACAATACACCATAGAGAAGAGTTATGTTGGAGCCTTCATAAAGGGGTTTGTATGCCTTCTCAAGTAGAGGTAAATCATGAACCTAATCAAATTCGTCATTTTCATGATCACCATTTCCCATTCTAACATTAAATGTATCATGGATCAATGTATTTATACCATCATCCTCAACTATGTTATCAACATGATCATCATCTTCCATATGATCATTAACTTGATCTTCAGTATCCACAACTCTTGACGCTTGTTATGCAAACACATTCTCCATGTGAAGATATGTCATAGGAGGAATTTACTTTATAATTACAAACCATCAAAATATATTAGTGTATATATAACAAATATAAAAATGATACATACATTTACAAAAATGATCAATAAAGATACATATATATGAACAACTTACCAATGGACAATATTCATGCCCTCCATCAACATGTCCATGTTCCATACAATGTCTTTTAGCTGTTGAGATATTTAATCTTCTCCTATTAAATCCCTTGCATTGACTACAAGCACACTAACATTTCCCATCACCCTTTCTTTTCACTCCATCCCACAATCTACTAAGTAATTGTTGATTTTGTTCTTGTGCATTAGGAATATTGTTATGTGAAATTTTCTTTTACCAAGCTTGAGTGACGATTATTGATATTAAAAAATCAAGTTCCACACTTCAAATATTTGTAATGATAGTAAAAAATAAAGTAATTTTGTTTTTTTGCAGGAAAAATAGTCCTTGTAAGCTCCGCAAGTCGTCGCTAGTATAGCAAAAATATTGGAATGTTTCTAGCATTCCAAGTTTTTATAAATAAAATGACATCGGATTTTGCGAGCGTCCCATGCACACAAAGCGACCAAATTCCCTTTGGTCATGATTTTCCTAATTACAGGGCGTGGCCTCCTTAAGGATTGCACTACATAGTGCGACCAACTCTTTTGGTCACTCTCTATTTCTATGCAAGATGCGACTAAAATCTTTTACTTATACTAGCTCTGGCATTGAAAGCTTTTACTTAGCTTTGATACTATGTTGAATTTTTCTGATTTTCAGATCTGATAATTATTTCCTTATGATTTAAATGCTACTGTTATCATAGAATAATTACACACTGAAAATAGCAACAAGACTTAGCGAACTTGATGAGAGGTTATTGTAAGTAAATATTATATGAGATGATATATTACAATTGAGGGCCTCAATATATATACTTGCGTGGACTGTCCTTTCATTAATGAACACGTCTTTTCCATTATTGTCTTTACATTAATTAATTAATTACAAATTATAAATTATTGATTATTTATATATTTATACATTATATTATAAATACATTATTTATATATATATTTATGTTGATGATTATTTCCTCACATGCACGTCTAATTAATATAGATCACTCCATCCCGGAGCAGGAAATGTGAGAACATCTCGAATATTTATCACTCCTCCTCAAATCAACATGACTATTAGGAGAAAGACTACACCTAGGCCATTCACCACTAGCCAAATCAGCATGGCCCCATGAGCGAATGCATCATTCTCCCTTGGTCAAATCAACATGAACAATCTGGGAGAATTTCTTCCTGATGCTGCTAACTGGAGAAACATCAACATCCTGGGCCATTCACCACTAACCAAATAAACATGGCTTCATGAGTGAATGTGTCATCCTCCCTTGGTCAAATTAGCATGACCAATCCGGGAGAATGTCTGCCCGATGTTGCAATATCAACATCATCATCATTCCACCATTCTAAGCTTTCCCTTCTCAACCTAAGTCATTATTAAACCATATTAATGAGCATTTGGTGAAAGTACTAATTTTATTTCATTTTCATACAATTGATAGTTGTTACATATTAGGATGTTTATGGAATAAAGAATGACATTTTTTTTCTTTGATGAAAATATGGTTTGGATGAACATTTTCAGTAGAGGTGTCTCTTTAGAAAAATTATGCATATATGAATGGTGTTCGTAGGAAGATGAATGAAAATGGATGTTGATCCATTGTATAAGATGGATGTTGACACCATAACTTCAACCAACCTCTATTTAATGATTCTTGATTTTTATCTTTAACATTTATTTTAATATATCATGCTTCTCATATTATATGGTAACATTTTAATATGTCATGATTCTTATATCATGGCAAGGTGATCATGGGAAGGCACCATCCTCAGAGCAGGTAAAGGACTAACAATATCCATATCCATTTAAAGTGAATTTTATTATTATTTTTATAATTGAATTAACTTTTCTTTTGTTGATATATGTAGTTGTCGACATTTGATGTTGACAATGTAGGAAACAATGATAATTTTTTTGAATTGGACCTGATTGAGACAATTAAAAAGGTTGTGAGAAATAAAAACAAGGAACTTATGGAATTGGGCAGGTGTGAATCAACGAAGGAGAACACACAAAGATGCAAAGTTTTGATGGACGATATACAATGATATGCAATAAGTACCATATTTTAAAAAGGTTATTAATCACATATGTTCATTTATGAATTTTGTTTAGTTACTTTTATATGATATGAATAATTTTTTTTTTCTTTATATATAGGATTTATTTAGAGCTATTCAACATCATGCTCCTAAGGATGGTGTTGGTAGAAGTGATGCTCAAACATGCAACATTCTACCATGAGCCACATACCTGCAAGGCTCTTTGGTTCTCCCCTAGTGGCTGACAACCTCGTGACTGAACCTTTTGGGGCCTAGGACACACCCTCATAATACACGCCATATGAAGCACACTATGGTGGAGATAAGTCAATTGGCGATTCTACAAATTGCTTTCCTGGATCGTCATGTGTTACCAACAAGGGAACACTACCAATTAGATTTTTGGTGGACGAGAACATTGTTCCGATCAAGATACGAAAAATCCCAGGTATTTATGAATGTCTTAATTATTTCCTATTATCTAATTGAAACATGCATCTTTATGATTATTTTAAAGTAATGATTGTATTGTTCCATAGGAAACATCTTTTTTAATCATATGAATGACAAGGCCTTATATATTTTTGGGCCCACCATACACAGACGGTGGAATGCTCATAATCCCAATTTGAAAAAGGATCTTATTGACCACTTGGTCATCCTTTTTGGTGATTCCTTCAAAAAAATTGGAGTCACCTCATTGTCCAATACATATTTGAAATATGCGAGGGACCAATATAGGGTTCATTTGAAAACAAGCCCTATGTATGGGAATCCTTTGATGATTCCCGAGAGTGAGTGGAAGAATCTATTGGAAGATGCAAAGGAGAAGACAATGAGAAAATAAGGAAAGACACCACCTGGTCGAGGAAGGTATATCATATTTTGAATTTAATACACTGAATTTTCATTAGTTCTATATAAAAATTGCCATATTTGATCCCAAATGGATCCAAAGCGATGAATGGGTGTAAGAATCAATACTTGCAATACTAAATTGACAATTATTGACGGTCAATAAACCTTGTAAAGCAATGTAAATTCGAAATTCTAATAAGACAAAAATGAGAACATGAGAGGAAAATGAAAAATTAGATGTAATTTAATAATTGAACAGGAGAGAAGGATGAGGTATGTGAAACAAAGGGTCAGGTTTGTTGGCCTTCCCCCTACCCCCAACTCTCCCTATTTCTTTCCTTACTCTAATTTCAAATGGGTATTTTTTGCCAGGAGAGAAAGATGCATAGTAGGCAATGAAGGAAGTGTAACCATAGATTTCCATAATGAAAAGACTGATCCTCATTCAGAATTGGTTTTCCCGTTTGGGTTCCAGGGTAAATATTGTGCTTGCTATTTCTTGTTTGGGTTTGAGATTTCTTTGTGTTTGTAGTGTTTAGTTTTCTTGTGAGATTGTTTCTTACTCGTTTCTAGTAAATCCATCTATTTTTTTAATAAAAGCTTCATTGCAAGAAATTTTTTATATCCATTCATAATTTAGTTCTCTCACTTGAATTTAATGGATAGAAACAACCCTAACCCCCGTCCATCCACAACTCATATAAAACCAAGGGTAGATAATTTTTATTTCTTGGGAAATTAAATTGTTTGTTGGCTGGTTAATCTTTATTGCTAGTCGATTCCTTTATTTTCTCGTCGACTTAACTCTATCCGGTTGACTTGAACACCAATGGGTCGAATTATTTAATGTTGGGGATGTCTAAATTAATTTCCAAGTTGAGCTTAAATCTAATGGGAGCATTTACCTTGTAGAGGTAGTTTTTTTAAATGTGCGTGGACATTTGTAAACCTTGTTGGGAAAGTTTTTACTTGTTGGGAAAATCATTTTACTCATTTGAATTGTAATTTGATTCTCACAGTTGTGTTACGTTTTCCAAGTTGATTTAGCAATTTCCGGGTTGAGTTGACACTTTCGAGGTCGAGTTAGCACTGTCTGGTTGAATTACACTCATTTGGTCGACCTTCTTTGTAGTCAAAGTTGATTTTCAATTACCGGGTCGAATCAACTCCTTGTCGATTGTTTTCCTACCTGATCAAATTGATTTCTGACAGGTTGGATTATCTAATTAACAATCAGATTTACTCAACATGGTCGACTTCCTTTTTTCAGGGTGAGATACGCTTTTCTTGGGCATTTATTTATTGTGATAGGAATTTTTAAATGATGGTGGGTGAATTATAAATATCCTAGGCATATTTAAGAGTTGATGGGAGAAATTTTACTCCCATGTGTGTTTCTAAATGTGATGGGGAATTTTTAGACAAAGTTGAGTGAATTATCAATTGTATGGACACATTTAAATATTTTCAAGTGAATTTAGATGATGTTGTGTGTTCTTAGAAGTTACTGGGACATTTTCCCTCATTGTTGATTGCACAATTCACCCTTCAGAAATTTTTGTTCAACGTTGGTTTCCCAATTCTCCCTCTGAGCATTTATCAACACTACCAGTCGACCCAACTCACCTTTTGGGTAGTTTGTTTCATTGTTGGTCAACTCATTCTATCGATCTATTTTCCCCATCTCCATTTAGTCAAATTCACTTGTTAGTTAACTAGAATTCCACTCTAGTCGATCGAGATTTCTCTTGGTTGATTTATCTTATTTGGAAAAAAATTTCTTGGTGATTGATTAATGAGTATATTTACAAGCCTCAGGATAGTAGGATACTCAGAATACAGACCCTATATTAGTTATCTCATCCAGAACAAATAATTTTCCACTACATTGACAATTGGTTTCTTGTGTGTAAACAATCCCGAGAACAAAGGGGTCACCCACTGGTTGTATTGGGCATGGTACAAGTAGGAAGTGCTTTGCAATAGACAAATGAGAAATATTATAGAGTAGAACAAAGGAACATAGGCCTAGTGGATTTTTGTGTAGACATAGCTCTATATATAAGACTGAGATATAGAACATATTTTAAATTTTCGCATAGTTTCCTTTTTGGTGAAGTGAGTGGGATATAAGCCTCCTGTTTACGGATTAGAAGGTATCAACGAATTTACATCCTTGACGAAGACACAAATTCCAAAAAAAATTTGAATATAATAGTACAAACTGCAACATGGGCAGTTCAAACATAGACAAGTTAGAATACTTAAGGGCCAACAATTGTTAGCTTAGAAAGGAGAATGAGCACTTGAAAGAGAAGGTTCAGATGTTCAAGAATAAGTTTGAAGAATACCAAGACTCCCTCATTGTAGTCATAACATATCGAGACAAGGACAAAGAAAAACTTACAAACCTTAGGGAGAAGTTCATCCAATTGGATAGTTGGAAGGAGGATAGGGTCATACAGATGATGATGCAACTGAAATAAGAATTGCAGAAAATGAGAAGGCATTGGAAAGGTTTCAAGAATATTTATAAGAGAATAGAGGAGTAAGGAAAACTTCCATGACCATTGGATATGATTGCACCATGAATGAGACCATCTTGGTAAGCTCACCTTCCATAAACATCTCTCAAGAGCAACTTTGTGAATTCTACAAGAATACTAGGGGTATTGGATCTAAACTCCTAAATCAAATGGGATATGATAGAAAAGGGTTAGGAAAGAGGAGACAATGTATCATGATCCCCATTGTAGTCACACCTTGGGCCAAACATGAAGGCCTAGGCTTTGATGGAATAAATTAAAATTCCATCACCATAAAGAAAACATTTTTCGTGAAGGAAACCGACATGTCGTAGTTCACTTTCTCATAAAGAGAAGGAGCATCAACAATTAGTGAAGGTGTCAAATCATAACCACCTCATCCTTGTGGCTGATTGAAGAAGAGAAATGAGGAAGATAATTTGTAGACTCAGCCTACACCTACACTCAGATACAACAACACACCAATCAACAAAAGCAAAAAGAAGAAGAAGACCAGGAGGTCCACGTCAAACAAGGCATTTCTTGTTTGTCATTGTTGGAAGAAGAGAGACCACACCATACACAATTGTTGGTATGTAAAGGCATTCTCATATAGTGGAAAGAAATGCCATCATGAGGTATCCTGTTAGGAGAAGAAATCCATGTTCCATAGGCCTAGTTTTTTTCAGAATAATAAAGAAAATAAGGCTCCACCAACACAACATTGAACTCAGAGGAACATAGAGAAGAGGGGTATGTCAGGAATCCCATACTAAAATGCCAACAATTTTTTCCACCACTGCAAGTTGAGTGGACATTGGGAAGCAAAGTTTTGGCAGCTTCATCCAGAGCTTCACCCCAGAAACTGTACAACCATGAGAAGAGTATGGAGAGTGAATATTGTGGAATATGAAAAGCTTCCTACATCCCCAGTCC
This sequence comes from Picea engelmannii, assembly GCA_009831015.1. Classification (NCBI taxonomy): domain Eukaryota; kingdom Viridiplantae; phylum Streptophyta; class Pinopsida; order Pinales; family Pinaceae; genus Picea; species Picea engelmannii. The sequence continues at coordinate 568,486 of ML780734.1, forward strand.
AAGAGACAATTTTTTTTAAAGGAAATATAGAAACACATGAGAGTAGTAAAAAAAAGAGAAGGAAACATGTCGATGTCGAGTGCATCCACAATATTATTTTTGTTTTCGACATTGCATCTGAACAACCCCATATTGGATTTGTGTTGGAGGATGGTGCACAGAGGTCAATGACCTTATAGGAGTTCTTGAGAACTCCATGGTGTGCGTACAAGCATGGTGTGACATCCATTTCATTGCATGATGGTTGAAAAATGACTTGCTAGTGGATGGACCAACTCATAAAACCAACATGTAGGGGTATGTAGATTGGTCATTAAAGTGACATGTCCATAAAGGGTTGTTTCTGTGATGATAAGTAATTGATCCTAACAGGGGAATGAAACCACACTTCCCTTGAGGAGGTGTTTCATTATGACAACTTGTTGGAGTCACACTAGACATAGATTGACATTCGACTTCGCTTCATGATTGTCAATATGGACTATCTCCAGGACAGAGAGGGAGATGGGAATGAGTGTTGGGTCTAGAGTACGGATCTAAAGATTGTAGAGTTGAGAGTCAATGAACAAAATTCTGCAATGAAGGAACAAGTGATCCACAACCAGAGCTAGATCCATAGCCAATGACTAAAGCCAGTAACCAGAGCCACGAGCCAGCATTAGAGCCACGTTCTAGAGGAGTAGATAAAAGTACATTGATCAATATTGGTTTCCTTGATCTTTTGGGGACCAAAATCCTCTCAATGGGGAGGTTTGATCCGAAATGGATCTGGATTGAAGAATGGGTGTAAGACTCCATACTTTTAATATTAAATTGAAAATTATTGAAGGTCAATAAACCTTGTAAAACATTGTAAATTTGAAATTCTAATAAGATACAAATGAGAGCATGAGAGGAAAATGAAGAATTAAATGTAATTTACTAATAGAACAGGAGAGAAAAATGAGGTATGGGAAATGAAGGGTTGGGTTTTTTGGCCTTCCCCCTACCCCCAATTCTTATTATTTCTTCCCTCACTCTCATTTTCAATGGGTCTTTTTGAATATGAGAGAAAGAGGAATAGTAGGAAATGAAGGAAGTGTAACTAGAGATTGCCATAATGAAAAGACTGATCCCCTTTCGAAACTGGTTTTACCGTTTGGGTTCCAGGGTAAATATTGTGCCCGTTATGTCTTGTATGGGGTTGATATTTCTTTGTGTTTTTGGTGTTTATTTTTCATGTGAGATTGTTTCTTACTTTCTACTAGTAAATGCATTTATTGTTTTAATAAAAGAGTCATCGCAAGAAAACTGTTATATCCATTCATAATTTAGTTCTCTCACTGGAATTTAATGGATGGAAACAACCCTGATCCTTGTCCATATGAAACTTAGATAAAACCAAGGGTGAATAATTTTATTTATTGGGAAATTAAATTATTTATTGGTTGGTTAATATTTATTGCTAGTCTATTCCTTTATTTTCCCGTCGAATTCACTCTATCTGGTCGAATTGAACACCAATTGGTCGAATTCTTTAATGTCTAAATTAATTTCCAAGTTGAATTTAAATCTAATGGGAGAATTTACCTTGTCGAGGTGGTTTTTTTTTAAATTCCTGGACGTTGCAAAACCTTGCTGGGAAAATTTTTACTTGTTGGGAAAATTATTTTACTCCTTCGGATTGTAATTTCATTCCCACAGTCGTATTACTTTTTCCAAGTAGATTTAGCAATTTCTTGGTCGAGTTGACACTGTCCGGGTCGAGTTAGCATTGTCTGGTCAACTTAAACTCATCTGATCGACCGTCTTTACAGTCAAAGTTGATTTTCAATTACTGGGTCGACTCGACTCCTTGTCGGTCGTTTTCCTACCTAGTCGAATTGATTTCCGACGGGTTAGATTATCTAATTGACAATCAAATTTACTCAGCATGGTCGACTTCCTTTTTCCAGGGTGAGCTACACTTTTCTTTGGCATTTTGTTTTATTGTGTTAGGTGTTTATAGATGATGATGGGAAAATTCTAAATAGTCTGGGCATATTTAAGAGTTTTTGGGTGAAATTATACTCCCCTGGGCATTTCTAGAAGTGGTTGGGAATTTCTAAATGTTGCGGGGAGTTTTTAGACAAGGTTGGGCAAATTATCAATTTCCTAAACGTATTTAAATGTCATTGTGGGAATTTAGAAGATGTTGGGTGTTCTTAGAAGCTATTAGGACATTTTCCCTCATTGTTGATTTCACAATTCTCCCTTTAAATTTTTGTTTTCACCATTGGTTTCCGAATTCACAATATGCGAATTTATCAACACTACCAGTTGATCGAACTCTTCATTTGGGTAGTTTGTTTCATTATTGGCCAACTCATTCCATCAGGCTATTTTGCCCATCTTTATTCGACTGACTTCACTTGTTAGTTGACTAGAATTCCACTCTGTTTGATCGAGCTTTCTCTTGGTCGATTTATCTTCTTTGGAAAAGATGTTCTTGGTAACTGATTGATGAATAGATTTACAAGCCTCAGGATAACATGCTACTCAAACTAGAGACTTGATATTAGCTGGATCATCCAGAGCAAAGAATTTTCCACTGCATTGACAACTTGTTTCTTGTGTGCAGACAATCCTGAGAACAAAGGGGTCACCAACTAGTTGTAGTGGGTAGGGTATAAGAATGGAATTATTTGCAACAAACAAAGAAGAGATATTATAGAATAGCACAGAGGAACAAAGGCCTAGTGGTTTTTTGTGCAGGAAAATATCTCTATATAAGTCTGAGATAGAGAACATATTTTAAATTTCCGCATAGTATCCGTGTTGGAAAAGTGAGTGGGATATAATCCTTGCATTTACAGATCAATATACAACCTATTGGAAAATTTTCATAGGCTCCCAGACATTTCAAAATCAACCAAGGCAAGACTAGAAAAACTCGGGAAACAAAAACTTATCCAGGGTGGTTACGTTAAACTAAAAACATGAATTATAAGTACAAAATAATTAAACCATATGATTCATATCATCATCCAAATTTGATTTAATTGCATCCAATAAGCCAAATTTGAGATCTTGTGCAATGTAGGAGGCTCAGTTCAAAACTGTGAAAATAGAAGAAGACCTTCGTCTTGGTTTCAAGTTCATATTTCAAGTCATGGTTGAACGTCGACAAATCATGAGGAAAACAAAATCTTTCCCTTTGAACGAAATCGTAAGTAAAATCAATGGAATTTAATTATTGATTACTTGTAAAATATATTCACGATTGATTTCACCCATAAATGAATGTGTCTTTCTGTTTTAAGTAAGAGAGAAACAACAATAATGAGACCTACAATGGAAAACAACCCCATGATGGTGGAATATAGTTTGATGATGGTAGTGTGCAACCCAAACATGATGGTGGAGTGCAACCCAATGATGATGGTTTGCATCCTGACCATAACAGTGGAGTGCAGTCCAATGATGGTGGTGTGCATCCTGACCATGACAATATTATGGCTATAAAATCAGAAGTATGGATTACAATTATTAATATTTACTTGCAGATGGTGTACTTATAATTTTTATTGTTTTGATGGTAGAGCATGTAGATGAGGATTCTTGGCGAGAGCAGGAACACAGGGTAGTTGAACCAATGGTCTTGACTAGTTAACTAGGTAAAGAACATTTTAATTATATTTTCATTGATGAACTACTTCTGTGAATAAAAAATAACCATACCAATTTAACACTTTTTTTTATTGTAGTTGAGGTCCCTCAACAACAACCTACATGTCGTGGAGAGTAATCAACTAGACATACTATGCGAAAAAGCATGCAAATTGAATCAACACCAAGAGAGGGCACAAAAACTAAAGGGGATCTAGAAATGGATGAGTCAATCAACAAATATCTGAAAAATAAGAAACAACAAAAGAAGTGTCTTTATATATTATGAGAAACATGTTTAATGAAAACATATTTTCATGACAAAATTTATTAATATATACTATTTTTTGCTACCTTCTTATGGATGTATGTTATATTTTTTTTATGTACAAAACCACATATTTGCACACACATTCTTTCTTTCATTTACCTTTAAATTTTGTTTTTCTACTTTCTATGCATGAATTGTACTATGCCACTTCCAATTATTTTCCAGTAGATAGATTGGGTATGGGGAATTGAGAGTGATGCAGAAGGGAGGAGCCAAATGAGCTTCCACATTCATGTGGTTGGCCCTTTTCAATAGAGAATAATTTATTCTTGAAACCAAGATAATCTCATTCAGGTATTCCACTTTAGTCTTTCGAGAGTCTCGTACATGTCAATATGTCTGTTTATTTATTTAATTATTATTCAATCATATAACCTTTTATTCTTTGAAAATTTCTACAGGTCTTCGCAATGTAAATGCAACTAACAACTAGCCTATGTGTGATGTGATTGTACAAGATCCTGCCTCATTGAGCTCATGGACACAAGTAGTTAGTACTCATTTTTCCATTTTAGTTAGTGTGTGTGTACAGTTGCCAAGATTCATGTATATTTTGAAACCCTTCACTAAATTCTAGGCACAAATCACCCTAGTATATAGTCTTTAGGGTTTACAACAAATCCATAGTATTGTAACTTGTAACTTGTAAATTACCAACACCATACATGGTTTTTTATTCCTAGGGCATGCATTTTTTAACATGCCCTATTTTTATGCATTTTTACGTTTATGCATTTTTTTGCACTAACAAGGAAGCTTTTAGCCTTTATGCACAACATAGGGTTTTTGGTTTCAAAATGCACAAATAAACTATGAATAGATGTAAAATGATAAAATCCAAACTCCACAATTTTAACCACTCAATTTTGAGGTCATATGAGCCTTAGCCATGCATTTTACAAAAAGATAGTTTTACCCTCCATTTTACAAAAAGTCTTGAATCTCGGTTCAAGGTAGAAGTCCTTGTTCATTTGAAAATGCACTCCTGATGATATATAACAAGGACTTCTACCTTGAAACGAGATTTTGAATGTTATTAAATTTATAACAAAACTTAGATCACTAAATTTCGAGCTATATAGAAGCATGGGCATGCATTTCCATTAGGGCACTTTCTATTTTTTTGGTCTCTCAATTTACAAGGTAGATTTTTCCTCTTTTACACAACGACCACTTTTATGTTTGCAAACACAAAATTAAATCTGTAGAAAGGTGTAAAATTATCTAAGACACCCTCATAAACTTGAATCACTCAAATTTTGAGGTATGTTAATACCTGGGTGTGCATTTTTCATCATGCCTTGGTTTCATGCATTTTTAAGCATTTTCCCATTTACGCATTTTTTTGCATTTACAAGGAAACTTTTAACCTTTATGCACAACAAAGGGTTTTTGGTTTGAAAATTCACAACTAGAGGTATGGAAATACGTAAAGTGATAAAATCCAAACTCCACAAATTTAATCACTCAATTTGGAGGTCATATGAGTCCTAGGTGGGCATTTTATAGTAATCTAGTTTTTCCCTCCATTTTACAAAAAGTATTGAATTTGGGTTCCAGGAAGAAGTATTTTTTCATTTGAAAATGTACTTTGGATGATATGGATAGATTTATAATGTTATTGAATTCCCCCCAAAACTTAGATAACTAAATTTGGATCTATAATAGTTTTATAATAATAGCGATCTTAGCAAGGTCCATCAATACTCCTTCCCTATAGATGATGTGTCCCAACTAAGTACCAAATGGTACACAAAATATACACTTCTTCAAATTTAGGGAGATATAGAGTTTCATATACTATGCCTATATTGATCAAACATTAACATCATAAATCCAATATGTTCCTTCAACAAGCTATATGTAGTTCAACCATCCATATAACATCTCCAAGAACTTGTGAATGGAATCCCTAAAGGCTGCAACCACAACTCGGGAAAAGATAGTTGTTGTGTTCTTGAGCCCAAAAGGCATGACATTATAATCAAAGGAGCTCCATTATGTAGTAAAGGTGGTATTCTTATTATCCTCTTTTTCAACATGGGCTTGATTATATCTTGAAAAGCTATTTTGAAATGAGTAAACTTTCTTTCCTACGACTTGATCAAGAACCTCATTACTAAAAGGAGTGAGAAAATAATCATATGCATAGAAGTAGTTTTCAATCTTTTGAAGTTCACATGAACCATGAAGTGATAAATGTCCTTCCTGTTTTGAATAACAATATGACATATCTAGTTGGATTCATCCACTGGGAATAGTAATCCTATATAACCACCATTCTATCAATTCCATTCTTTACCTTCTCCTCAACCCTAGAATTAAGATGGTAGGATTTATGTTGAACATGGTTAGCATTTGGTCAAAAATCTATCTTCATGTCCCCCAACTCACCTTGAATCCATGCCATCTTAGTAGAAATCTATGGAAAAAAGTCTTCATATTCTATCAATAGGGCCTATATCCCATACATAGTTTTCTCATCCCAGTAATTTCCTAGAGGCCATTTTAGGTCATATTTCACTTCTATTATTGACTTTCTGCAACTTCAATGGTTGGTGATACAAATTACTTTTAACATCGTTACTATTTTATTTAATCACCCTAGAGCCTTCATATTCTTTAAAATATATATTCCTCAACACATCCAAGTCATCTACTGCTTCTCCACTCTAACCAACCTTTTTACAATAGAGAGGGAGGTCCAACTGTTTCACAGGTGCTTGTAAAGCCAACCGTTCCTGATGATAAGGACAAATAACATGATAATGATTATTCTATAACTTATAAGTAAACACAATTTCCTTAAAGATATAGAACCATGGTTACTTCATTTGATTTACCCAAAAAATAAAGAGATTAAAAAAATTGAGTTTGAAGGACATCCCAACTCCTAGTTTATCTTTTAGCTTCTTAATTCATATTCCAGGGTTTAGGAATGGGTCCAAGAGCATGGAAAAATATATGGACCCAAAAATGAGGTTGCAAGCCTTCACTTTCCCACTTATGAGTGAAATTTTATACATAAATGAAAGGATGTATTCTACCTTCATACATTTTCAAAACTGGAATGTCTTTTCTCTTAGTCAATGATACATCTTGAAATTTGAATTTAGGAGGAACAAACCAATGTTTCATGGCTGATTGTACTTTATCCCAATCGGGTAATTCTTATTTATTGGTGACCCATCATATATAAAGAATAGCTTTCAAAGCCCCATGTAGAAAAGGGATTCTCTATTCTTCTATGACTTTGTTCTTCATCATACCAAAAAAATCTTATAAACTAGTAATCCCACCATACATAGGTGGATTTTGTGACTTAGACCCAATTTAGTGAACATATTTAAATATAACACATATTCTATATGATATCTTATGTCTTTTATTTTTCCACTCATTGAAAGCTTCTCTTGAATCACTATCAAAGAATGAATTCTCCTCCATCTTACTAATCCATATGTTGTAGGGTTAATGTAGTCTTCTCTCCTCTGAGAGGCCAATTTATATATTTGATACAACACATATATTTCCATACATCCTTAGTCAACTCAATATATATTGGTCCTCGATATGGATCTAAGGGTTGGACTACCCTAGTACCATCAAACTCATAAGTCATTATGTATTTCTATAGATTAATAACAATGTTGGATATATATCCTTCTCATACATAATCTCTTTGAATTCAAAGTCAACAATGGTTTTTACACCAACCAAATCCACTTCTACATTATCCACCCTAACAAGGGGAAAATCTGGTACTGATTGGCCATTCACAATTGTATAGGGGGATAAACTAAATATGGTTTTCCTATCGCTTCCCATGACTTCTTAAGGAGAATGTTGACATTAGATATAAGATCAAACATCACATCCTTGATGTCATATCCATCCAATTAAACATCCAATCTAATCCCTTTTTTGGTTCTCATCCTCCTCCTCCTCATCCTATGTGTTTACCTCTAAGGAAGATTATTAGCAATATATTCATCCTCGTCCTCCTCGAACCCTATGGTATTTATAATGGTGTTTCACAAATTCCCAATTAACTTCTCATCATCTAAAATATCATAAAATAATTGAAACCAATGATCAACAACCTTATTGTAATTATATTGGGATTTTTCATCTGGCCTCATTCCACAAC
>ML780734.1:576693-625873 GCA_009831015.1 Picea engelmannii
GAATATTATAAATATGTGTCATACTTTCTATTAATTTTTTATAACGAAATTTGTAAAATTACATAATTTTAAAATCTCACACACTAAAACTCCTATATATGTTAAGGATTTTATTATGTGGCATACTTTCTATGATTTTTTATAACGAAATTTGTAAAATTACATAATTTTAAAATCTCACACATTAAAACTCTTACATATGTTAAGGATTTTATTATGTACAAAAGAGATAAATAGTAGAAAATTTTGTTACATTTTCACTTAGATTTTTTGATAAATTTTTTATTATCATTTATTAGATTTATTTTTGTTTTTTCTCATATTTTATTTTCAAAATTTCATACATGCAAGATATTTATGTTTTAAGGGATTTTTAATTTTTCTTTTTGTTGTAAAGTTTACAGGAAAAATTTTCTTATTTTTTTAATATATCATACAGTTCAAAAACCCTTATTGTTAGCTTGCCACTCAGGAAATCAGACCAACAACATAGGTAGATATCATCCGACCAAATATATTGTTTGTAAAGGATCCAAAAACACTTTAAGAATAGAGTTCCAGTGAAAATACCATGCCTATGTCTATTGATAACTATCATTTTCAAAAATTAAAGACTACTAAAGTACAAAATATCATGGGTCCATGGGCCCCTCTATAGAGGCTGAAGGATTTGTCGGTTAAGCTTCATTATACCTAGATTATTGATGATGAGTTGCATGATATGGAGGAAGATTCAGATGCGCCAAAGGGAGGCGAGCGAGGATCTCTCTAACCATCAAGTGAATATCATCGAGTTGTAGTTGGACAGTGTTTTGAGCATATCCCCTTGTTTGAAGAATTTTCCCCATGAAGGTCTTGATGTTCCAGTAGAGTTCTATGGTCCTCCAATATTGAGTGTGCCTACCTCTATTGTGTCTAACATCTGGGACCCAATGGATAATGGTCTCAGCTATTTTGGAATCAGTAGTCATCTCCCTTTCCTCATTAATTGTGTCTTCCACTTCATCCAGAGCTCTTTGGAGACGCTGAGGAATATTTTCTACATAGTTCCTGGTAGCATTATAGGCATCCTACTATACTCATGATTCTAGATGCCTCTTCTCTAGACGTCTCGAAGTGGAAGCCCCCGGGGTTCCAGATCCGTTCATGTAACTAGGAGGATATTCATGCCTAGGGGCCATGATATATCAGATGAGGGTCTGATTTGAAGGGTGGTACCAGATTGAGAGAGGGTTTCTAGAAATTATCTCACTTCCATCAAGGGGGGACCTATGGTCCTGATCCAGACTCTCAACCTGCAGAGAAGGCATCAAAATTTCGCCAAGTGTCGTGTTCCTTCTTTGAGGATTGGGGCTCATCTTTGGGGGGGATTTCATAGCAACATGAGTGATTATGGGCTTCCAGAGGCTATTGTTACACATCAAATTTACACACCTAAGTACTTCACCCTAAGTTTTGCAAGTGTCGTAAAAGTGTCATATGCACCTTGTTAAGTGTCGCATACACCTCGACACCATGAAATAATATATGTCACAATCCCTAGTCAATATGGAGGACAAATATATTATATGAAGATCAAAATACTATGTTCACATGAATTAATTATTAATATCGATGAAAAGGAAATTAATTTAGTGTGAGAATCCACCTCACATTTGTTTTTCTATTTTTGAGGGGAGGTTGAGGATCTCATGGATGGTTGAAATATTTACTCCTTAAAATCCTTGAGAGATATTTCCTCCCTAAAATCCTTAAGAGATATTTTCTCCCTAAATATCTTAGAGATCCCATTTTAGTCAATGTCCACTAGGGAAGGGCATTGACTTGTCTTTCCTTGGATCATCTCTACCTTTTTTCCAATTTTAGATCATTTTTATTTTTTGTTCCAGATCTATTTCCTTTCTCCCCTCTTCATTAACAATTTCACAAAATTATGGGAATTCTAGGTGAATTTTTCTTATTTTTAAGCCTTTGTTCTGAGTTTTTGGGAAGAGTAGCTCTCCCCTGGAGTGTATATCAAAGTGTTGATATGTAATCATCTCTCCCCTGTAGTGTATATCATAGCTCTACAATGCTCTTTTCCCTTGAAAATAGGAGCGTTGATATCCTTTTTTTTATGATTTCTTCCCTTTTCTGCTCAGTTTTCCCAGCGTATCTTGCATAGATTTTTGCCCAGAGTCTATACTTTGTCTTGTGTATTTGTTTGGGTTGATTTTTATTTGAATAAAATATCTATTGATTTTAGTGTATCTTTGAAATAAAAAAATAAAAAAATTTCTTTCTTTGCATTAGATTGGGGGCATCTTTGCATTTGAAGTAGCGAAATTGCATGGTTTTTGGCATTTTTTGGTCTTGAATTCTTAAAAATTTCCCCCCTCATGGTCGAGGGGGGGAAAAGAATTGTGTATTGGTGTATAGTATATTTGGCTCATTTCTTAAATATATTTATATTGATGAGTTTAATAAAATTTTGGGACATTGTGCATCTAGGAATGATAAACGTTTTCTCCTTCTTGTAATATAGCTTTCATCGAAGTGAAATATTTTCATTCTCATTTCTTTGCATTGTTTAGAGTCAGTCAAAACATCATTTATTCCATGCCAATTTCCTCTTGAATAACAACAGCTTAATAAAATTTACTCGTTAATTAAAATCTACCTAGAAACTTTTATTTCTAGGTCTCTTTGTAACCTACATTAGATTAGTTGTATGGATTTGGAATAGGTGTGAAAGATAACTTTCCAAAGCTGTAAACAAAAATAGAATCTTGAGTTAGGGAGCAGTGAAATCCATTTACTACATTTTGTCCTAGGAATCCCTTCTCACACAAGGGTCAATCACGAGGTCGCATTAATACCAACAGAGTTACTAACCCTTCTTTGTTGGTCTTGGTGTAGTGGTTGCGTGTATTATTGGGGGTCACTTGAGAAAACAACCATGTGCGGGCCTTCTCAAGTCAATTTCGGGCTCATTTACCCTGCCTTTGCATGCATATCGGATTGTTGATTGTTTCCCCTGGCATCATTGTTGTATTTGGTAACCTTAGTGGCCTTTCTTTAGGGTCAATAAATGAGGTGACAGTGAACGGGAAAGTCTTCATTGTACCTAGAATCGACGTTGGCCAAACTCACTTGGGCTTTTTGGAGGGTAAATCCACTTTTATTGTGTGGAAGATTTCACCAAGGTGTAAATCCCTTAAGAAGGTCTTCAATGTAACGTTTCCACCCTCTCTATCTCAACCCCTTCTTACATTGTTCCCATGACGTTGGATTTCATCACCAACTAGTGTGTTCATTGTGAAAAGGTTTTGTTTGTTTGCTTGCTTCCTAGATTTTTAGCGTGTGTTGTTTGTTTTCCCTCGTAGAATCTAGGTTGGATTCGTGTTTAACTGTGTCAGTTCCCGGAATGACCAATGAAGAAACCCCTACCCTGGGGGAACCTTTTGTTTTTCCTTCTTACAGAAACATTGGTCCTCCTTACATCACTACTTTGAGCCTTCAAGGTCTCACAATTGGATTATCGATATGGTTGTTTTCCACTCTGATAATCCTAAGTGCAGCAAGTGATTCGATTGTAATCACTTCCCCACAAGAACATCAACCTCATGTTGATCCTTCACCTTCTTCACCAGTAAGTTATTCTTCGCCTTCTTCACTTGCAAGGTCTTCTTATGTTTCATATTCTTCTCTGAGTGAAAGCTCTAAAGCTAGTAACCCGATGAATATGAAGAAGAAGAAAATGAATATTAAGAAGAAGAAAAATAAGAAAGGGTCCAAACTTCCAACCACTTCCAGACATGTTGGAGAACAACCAGTTATTGTTAATCGTGTTGGGAGTGTTGATGATGCCAATATCACCCAAACAACCCATAAGAACAAGTACCCTTGCAGGATTTGTAAGGGTAACCACTTTCTAAGGGATTTTCCTGGTCTCCCTAAGGTATTAGAAATGTGGTCTTCCATGTCATCAGCCCATGTGGGACGTGCTGGTGATACCCCGTTAGCTAGTGATATTAAGGTTGGTAAGAAGAATAGAACTGTCAAATTTTCTTTCTTGGTATGTGAAGGTGATTAGTACTCTCACCTTTTCCCTCGTATGGACGAGGCTTATTATCTTTTGGAAAATATTCAACTTTCAACTGGTTATTGTAATATTTCTTCCAAACCTTCATTAGTTGATGGACTGGTCAATCTAGTTCCAACCCCAGTCAATCTGGTTGATCAGGTGGTCAATATGGTTTCATCCTCGGTTGAACCACAAAGCCAAGTAGTTGATCCACTTATTTCATCAATTAGCCCCACTCTTTATCTGAATAGTGAAACCCAAGTGATTGATCCAGTTCCATCATCGATCAACCCCACTCTTCATTTGAAGAGTGCCAAAGCAGTCGATCTAGTTCTATTATCAATCGATCCCACTCCTCGCTTGAAGAGTGCAACCAAAGTGGTCGATATGGTTCCTTCATCGGTCAATCCCACTCCTCATCCAAAGAGTAAGGATGTCTCTCAGGTCTACCTCATTAATATTGATTCACCCAGATAAGGGGGAATTATGCCCATCTAGATGGCACCCCCTTAGAGAAATCAGATGATTTCTATTAATTGGAATCATTTGACAGAACCCTGTCTTCCCTCTTACGTGCCTTTTCAAATCACCGTATAGGTTTGTGATAGGAATATTCCTAACATTGTAATAGACTAAGGTTCTTTTGTTATCGTCTTATCTGTGAATGCTTGACAAGATTTTGGTTCTCTGCAGCTTGTGCATGTGACTCAAAATTTGTTGACCTTTGACAGAAGAGCTAGTCCACCTTTAGGGATCCTTCCTCAGTTTCCAGTTACTTTGTGAGGAAAAATGATCTACATCAATGTGATGGTAGTTAACACCTCCTTGGACTTTAACCTCCTCCTTGGGTGAGACTATGTCTACATTATGAGAGCTTTTGTGTCCACTCTCTTTTGAGTGATGTGTTTCCCTCACAACGGAAACATAGTAAAGATCGACCAACTTTCATTCATTAAACCTCATCTGATGGTCAACCATTCACCTTCCCTAAACGGTTTGTACATGTCAGTGGTGTCTTCCCTACCGCAAGTCAACTATGTAATGACTTGCCCCATGCATTCAACCCCGCATGAGAGGGAATCTCTCCCTTCTCCTGACTTAGATCCGATGTTTGGCATGGTCATCTCTTCGATAGGGATAGTAGAGCCAAATCTCCCTACCCTTATCAAGTTTGTCGACATGTTTTCCTTCCAAAGTGTTTTTCTTCCATCTAGCAAAGATCTCTTGGAAGCCATGATTGACATTTTTCCCTTGACATGTATTCCTTCCAGAGTATTATCCTCTTGGAAGACTTGATTAAGGAGAAGCTATGAGCATAGTTTTTCTTCTTTGTGGCAAGCTCGTTAAAAAATGAAACAAAAGCTACGAGCATGTTTTTGCTTTTTTGTGGCAAGATTGTTAAAAAATGAAATAGAGGTCTTGAAGATAGTTTTTCTTCTTTGTGGAAAGCTCGTTAAAAAATGAAATAGAGGTCAAGAGAATAGTTTTTTATTCTCTGTGGAAAGCTCATTAAAAATTGAAACAGAGGTATTAAGCATAGTTTTGATTCTCTGTGGCAAGCTCATTAAAAAATGAAACAATCACCTCTCCTAACAAGTCGAGTCTTTCACTAGAACTCGTAGATATTGAATCAAGTATTTTGCTAGATCTCGTAAATGTCGAGTCGAGTCTTTCATTAGGTATCATATTTGAACCTTCCTTTCATCTTCCCCTATCCTTTTTCTCCATATAGTACAGAAATTGGTGACAACCTCAAAGTCGGTGAATGAAATTACCCTACGGACATGTGAATATCCTCTTGGATTCTATACCCCTACTACCAAGATAGAAAAATGCTAACATTGGACACTAACATTCCTTTAAATGTAGTTAAACTATTCAAAAGAAAAAGAGGCCGAAAGTATGATGTACCGTTTTCTAAATCTTTTCCTTGCTTAATCCAAGATGAACTTGATCTCCAAGCTCCTTAATGATATCTGCAATCCAATGGACAACAAAGAAAACACAGACTTCCTACTCTATCAAGATTAGTTTTAACTAAATTTATCCATAATAGACAAGTATATGCAACAATACACAAACTTGAAGGAAATAGGCCAAGCATATATTAATGAGAACATTACAAAGTACTTGCAATCTGTAGATGCAGTTGTAGCAAACTCTCCAATTCCTCCTCATCCATCCCTTGCACGATGCTCCCAAGATCTTAGGTTTGATATCCAAAAGATTCCTCCCAAGATCATAAGTTTGATACCTCTAATATGCCCCTATTCCCATGGAAATCCCTCATTATATAGGATTTGGAGGTTTAACCACCATGGAGAGGATCACTCATCAAATCCACGAAAATGGGATCTCTAAGATATTTAGGGAGAAAATATCTCTTAATGATTTTAGGGAGGAAATATCTCTCAAGGATTTTAAGGAGGAAATATCTCAACCATCCATGAGATCCTCAACCTCCCCTAAAAAATAGGAAACCAAAAGTGAGTTGGATTCTCACACTAAATTAATTTCCTTTTCATGAATATTAATAATTAATTTATGTGCACATAGTATTTTGACCTTCATATAATATATTTCCCTTCCACATTGACTAGGGATTGTGACATATGTTATTTCATGGTGTCGAGGTGTATGCGACACTTAACAAGGTGCATATGACACTTTTACGACACTTGTGACACTTAGGGTGAGGTACCTAGGTGTGGAAATTTGATGTGTAACAGATGCCTCCTAACTTTCATTTAGTTCTTCGTTCCCTCGGCCTTGTTGTCTTCACCTCATGCTTCCTCCTATATCCACCTATGTGTGAGAGATTCGTTGTTCCCTTTCTTCCACATCCTTGGTATTAAGATCCTTCATTAATTTCTTTAACTATAGAGGTTGAGTGTATTATCATTCGTTTCTTGCTGGCGATTGGGTGTCAATGGCCTAATCCACTTGGTACTGGGTTTTGTCCTTTTAATTGATCTGGCGAGAGGACTCAGGCTTGTCCATATAGATTTGTCCACCCTGTGTCTCGGTTATATTCCCCTGCATTAAATGTTGCAGTTGGATCCCTGTGGAGAGGTCTTTTCGACTGACGATCTTGTGGTTAACTGGAAACCTATCGATATCTGATCACCCATAATCCCTTTGGTGATCGTGTTGGTAACATGCAATAGGGTAGGTATGCTTTGTGAGGCCTATGTCCTGGAATGCTTGATCATTTACTATACAACTAATGGTCTTAAGGAACCTCCCTCCTACACTTTTCCCCAGATCTTCTTTCAAGGAGGGGTGGTCCACCCTTATTGGTAGGAGCCCTGTGTCATCTACCACACCTCTTCCTCCTTTGGTTCCATAGCGTAAATTCATCCTTTTTTATGGATTTGGGTATCGTCTAGGTGGAATTTTATGACGTAAATATTAGGTATGTCTATTCCATCGTCCTTTTGCTTGATCGCTTTTCTATTTAATTCTTGCCTTGCCAAAGTTGGGCTTCTACCCATTTTATCCTCCTCTTGTTCTCTCCCTACCTCGAGGGAGATTCTTATGTTGTTGCTTCTCCTTGCTTCCTATGAGGCTTCTCTCTCTCTTAGTATGTTCCCTTACTCTTTCTCCTATGGGGAAAGGTCCTTCCTTGCGATTGTGGTGCAAGCCTGGGTGAAACCCTCATCCTCTAAGGGGTTCCAAGGATTATCCCATGAATCTTCCTTGGTCCTGAGGATTCTTCTTGCTAACTATTCTATCAGTTTTTGGTCGAGCATTGCAAATGTCTGTGGATGATCACCAGCATGGAATCCATAGTTTGTTGAATGGCTTCCAAACTAGACTCGAGACACCAATTTTTTGTGATTTTTCGTTATCGGGGACCCATGTTGCAGGATTTTTAACATATTGATTATGATATGGGAATATCCTTCTATGATGAGCTTGGCATAACCCTAAGTCACAGCTACATGAATACCTTCTTATAGAACTTGTATTTACACTATTTTGTTGGTATTTATCCCCATATTACCCCCATACATTCTCAAGATGTTGCCTTTGGTATTTCTAAAGACTTTGGCATACCCTGCATGTCTCGAATTTCCTTTTGAGGTCACGCTGAAGTTCATCTTGACAAACCTGTCTTGGGGAGGGTTCCACTAAGTAGTCGAAGTTGAAGGGGTTTTTACAGGAATTTTCCTAAGGAAAGAAAGGTTGGCTCTGAGGTTGAGGCCTTAGACTATGGAAAGCTCATATGGGTTAACTTACCAGTATTTATCCTCCTAAGGTTGAGCCAATATCGTTTCTCAGACTGATATGATGACCTTGTTACAAAGTTTTGTTGGAGGCATGGATTGAATCTTGAAAACCCTACAATTTCTCTCTTTCCATGCTTCTTAGGTAATAAATCCAAGTAAAAGGTTCCAAGCTCTATTGACTATGTGAATCTGATTTATTATTGTTGGCCATTGTTATATAGTGTCTCTAAATGAATTGTAGTTGCATCTAGATCTTCAAAAGAGATGTGTCATTAGATTCCATAGGTATTTCATCTAACATCAAGTATTTAAAAGGTCCTCTGATGTCTCCTCTTGCTCCAGTAAAAGAGGGAAATGGGAGGGGCCCATTAAACCTTGTTTGCATAAACTGTCCTAGGTAAGAGCTCTGTTTAGGGAAATCAACCAAAGGAAGGTCAAAAATTTCATCCAAATGTTTTGATTCCAAATCCTATTCCAGATATGGGCTTGTGGGAGCTTATTGTGTTGGGATTCTATCTCATAAGATTCTTTTATTGTGAAGGTTCCAAAATTATTTGTGCCCCATCTCAAGCGGTCCTATTTTGCAGAGCATCGCATCCTTCTTTTTTTGATATCCTCTAAAAATACATCTATAATGTTTTTATCTATTTCTCCAGTCCATCGGTGGTAAGGGGTCCATTTTTTCCTGTGGCTGGGGTTTTTTTCTTCTGACCAGTAGTGTGCAACCCTAGACTTTTGAGATGTCATTCTATCTTGCAGGCTGAGAAGAGATGGTTGGTATGCCAGTATGGGGAGTTGTTTCCAAGTGTCCTCCTAGAAAAGAGCATCCTTGTCATTGTTTATTTCCTAAAAGTAATTTTCTTGTACTAAGTGTCAATTTTTCCATGCTAGGTTATAGAGACTACAACCCGAAGGGGCATTGTTCATTATGATTATCTACCTTATTTGTTGATTTTGGGCATATATAGTTTTCCAGAGACTGGCCCATTGAGATTGGGGATCAGTTATCTAACGCCACTAAATCTTATCCCCTAGAGTTTGGCTAAGAATTTCCGGGATTTTTTATTCTTAAGTTATGTGATCATGCTGATTATTTGTAAATGCTTGAGGAGGGTCCTTGGTTTTAGAAAAGTGTGGGACTTTTTATCACTCCTTGCTTCCTTGAAATTGATCCTAACACTTGTTAGTTACTAGAATTTCAATTTGGGTTGGCATTCCTAATTTTCCATTACATTTTTGGTATTTATCAATTTTTTAGAATATTGTGAATGCTTTGGCCACTTACAAAAAATTAGATCTTAAGAGAGATATAGTGGTTTTATGTACACATGCATGTAATTGTGTTGAGATTGACCTTAGTAAGGGTCTTCCAAACAAAATGGTTCTCACATGGAAGAATTTTAAATTCATATAGGCCTTAGATTATGATATTTCAATATTCAAGTGTAGAATATGTCATCTTCCAGAACATTTACAAGCTACTTGCCTTCGTTGGGGCTTCACTTTGTTGACCAATATCTTATCATGTTCATTCATAAAGGGAGGTTTTAAATTGTGAAAAATAGAGTCAATATATTGTAGGTATCGAAGGGTATGTGGGCTATGAGGAATTTTATAAGTATTGACGAGTACAAAAAGGGGTGTTTGGAAACAAATATAGGATATCTAGTCAAAATAGGGGTTTTTTAATTATTGGAAAGATGAATGGGGAGAAGGGTTCAACGAAAGGATTTTCAGAAGTATTTATCAATATCTAGTGAAATTAGAGGTATTCTTTAATATCCCACAAATGCACATGTTATATCACAATTCCTTGGGTGGAGACCCCATGCTTCAGCTCATCCTCCCAGGTAAAGAGCCCAAATTAAAATCAGAAAGACGGAATTTTATGAAGGAAAAAAGACCCAAATTAAAACCACTCCTTTCTTGGGGGATAAAGTAAAAGAATGGATACATGACTTTCCTCTTCAAGTGAGTTTTGGTAGTTTATGCCCCTCTAGGTAGAACAAAAGTTCATTGTGACATTGATACCATATATTTAAATAAAGAACCGATACCTTTCAAGAATTATGATATCCTAACTTATAATTCAATATTAGTCACTTTGGCTCCTTCAAAGATGGCAAGAAGTTAAAAAGATGAAAGAGAAAAATTACAATTCTTTTATAAAGAGCAATAAATGATTTGTACATTCATAATGCAATTTTAAATTCGTGTAAGTGTATTATGCCACTATCTCTTTAAATAAGTATACTTTAGTTGTATTGTACTTTGAACACTTAAAGAATGTGATTTTCTTTTTTTATAATAAAATAGAAATTGATATTTTTTAAAAGAAAATAATCAACCTTAAGAAATATATTATGATTATTTTTTCATAGTTGCATGGGAACAACTCGTGGCATTTCCAACATCTCTGAAACTAGTTCCTCAAGTTTTGAGAGCTTGGGAAGTGGTAGGAAACGTCTCCAATTGGGAACTTGGGAGCTTTTTTGGAGCTTCAACATCAAGGAAATGAGAGCTTGGGTCAAGCCCAAACTAAACATAAAGTTGAATAATTCAATACCCTATCTATGAGAAGCATATTACCGAGTTAGTTGTTGCTATCAACCAACCATATCATTGTCTTTTATTGTATTTTCATATTACAAGAGTAGTACCATTTAGCTTTTTCCAATCAAAACAAGAATAATGTTTCAAATAAAATTATATATATCTATTTTCAATTTTGTTTCTCATTTTCTAATCAATTCTTTATGGATATTAAAGTTTCAATATTGTGTTAAATATATTCATATAATTATTAGTACAAATTAAATTAGTAATTTTGATATTGTAGTTGTTGAAGTAGGAGAAAAGTTATCCTAGATTAATGTCTTGGATTGACCTTCAATTTTATTGAAATAAGATTTAAAATGTATCATTATCTCAATAGATTGTATTCTAAAATATCATTGTAATCTAAAATATTTTTTATAGTTTTTAATATATATTATTGTCGCTCCCAACTTCAGGTTTCCTACAAATTTGGAGGAAACTTCTACTAGTTCCCAAAGTTCCCACTAAACAAAACTCATACAACATAGTATTTTTTCCATAGCTGCTTCCTACATACACTATATTCATGTCCACAAATTTTTCAATAATCATTTAATTGAATTTTTTTTCATTCTTAATTACTAAAATTTTAAATTATGGTGAAAAAACCCCAACCCAATGTTTTGAATCAAACACAAAGAAAGAAAAACCTATGTCATTGAAAATTTACTAAAAATGTTTTTGGTAATCGATCCGCCAGCAAGCATGGGCTATGTTATGTGGATGCCCAAACTGTCATTGAGACAAGTTCTTGATTCCACACTGATAAGATCCAATTCTGGTCAACTATCATTTTCCACCCATTGTTGTTTTTTATCCCTAAATAAAGAAAATGGAGATCTCGTCTCCATAGACGATGCAATCCAGATCATTCTGCAGTGCATGTCTACAATAGTGAACACTACTATGTGATTGTTGTAATACTGATAGTTGATAAGCCAACAAACCTTCCTTCAGAATAGATATGCTTTCCTTTAGGCAAATGGAGTGGGGCACTGTCATGGAAACCCTCGTCGATGCATTGGATTATGAATCATAGGTCTCCATTACAATTCTATTATCGCATGCTACATCATTATCTACACTAAGAAACATTTTCAACCCCTCCTGGAAGCATCAAAAACCATTGCATTGAATTGCAATGTGTGGACACAATGAGGATAAGGGAGGCACCTCGAAGTCTTGGTAGTTGGATTGCTTATGAAAATATCCAATCTATGTCCTCTTTTATGAGAGGTATTCCATGAGAAACCTAGTCTCCATTTAACACCAATAAATGGTTTTGTTGCGAGGACCTATTTTTTAAAGGGAGATGTGTATAGGATGAGCGATAGAATTTATAAGTATGTGATCCAAAAATAGTGGGAGAAAAGGTTCCGGTATTTTGTAGTGCAGGAGGTCAAATTGTGTAAATAGGACCCTTTGATGTATCAAGAATATGTATTGTATGATGAACCTTGTATGATGAACCTTCTAAAGATCAGTATCATCAAGTGTTTTGGTGAAAAAAAAAAATAGTGGACAATTTTGAATCTCATTGCTCTTTAGTGAGTAAATCACCAAATTACTCATGTTGTGGATTTTTGGGTTAAGAATACCATAGAAGGATATATTATAGAACTAGTTTCAGAAAATTGCCAATCTTGTTCCAAAGCAGAAGCAGTGTTTAAGAAAGGAGCTCATGGTAGATTGGCATAGGAAATACCTCTGTGGATAAAGATATTACTAGTACAAGAGGGAATGTTACCATTTACCTCTATAGATATGGATGAGTTATTCCCTTGTACCACAGTGGTTTGGAATGGCACTAGTGAGTTATGGAGGCAGTGTTTAAGAAAGGAGCTCATGATAGATTGGTATAGGAAATCCCTCTCTGGATAAATATATTTCTAGATGTTACCATTTACCTCTGTAGATATGGCTAAGTTATTCCCTTGTACCACAGGGGTTTGGAATGGTGCTAGTGAGTTGTGGAAGTACTGTTTAAGAAAGGAGCTCATGGTAGATTGGTATAGGAAATCCCTCTCTAGATAAAGATATTTATAGTACAAGAGGGAATGTTACCATTTACCTTTGTATATATGTATGAGTTGTTCCCTTGTACCACAGGGGTTTGGAATGGCACTAGTGAGTTGTGGAAGCAGTGTTTAAGAAAGGAGCTCATGGTAGATTGGTATAGGAAATCCCTCTCTAGATAAATATATTTCTAGTACAAGAGGGAATGTTAACATTTACCCATGTAGATATGGTTGATTTATTCCCTTGTACCACAAAGGTTTAGAATGGCGCTAGTGAGTTGTGGAACACGGGAAAAAATTAGAATGAGGTGAGGAATCAAAGACTAGTGAGAGGGTTTAATCAGTTCTAAGGAGGTCGGCCATTTTAGACTGGTGGTGGAAGAACCATATGCATGTAGTAAGGAAGAGAATTGATCATAGGTAGAAGGAAATTAGTGATGAAGGTAGTAATAAAGGAAGGATGAAAGATTTGTAGAATTTAAAAATACAAGGAGAGATAGACACCTCATGGTTAAGGGAGAGAGGAATAACGATGGAAGGAAGCCCAACGAGAGGTAGTTTGGGTGAAGGAGTATCAACAGAGTCTGAAGAAAGGGATATAGAAGTGCTCAAGATAGATGCAACAATATAGATTGATGAAGTAGAGTTTACCTCGGACATAGTTGTTGAACAACCCAAACTAGAAGATCGAGTTGAAGTTGAATGCATTAATGAATTAGACAATAGTATTGTAGATGTGCATTGGTTATTTTAACAGAAAGGACCCCCCTAGCTTGAAGAATACATACATGAAGCTTATGAAACCAAGCCAAATCTAACCACTTCTCAAGTTCCCTTAAGTCATAAGGTATCTTCAATATCTTATCATGTTGTGCATATTCCTTTGTCTAATCAGTTAAGTGGTAGTAGTAGGAGTTAGCAATCTAGTGTCAATATCAAATCATAATTTGGTTGAACAACCAGGTCCAAGTGGTTTCATTTTAGTAGGTTTTAATTTAGTGGGATGGCCAGAACTCAAGGAGGATCCCCCATCAAATACCCATAGTTCTAGGGTAAAGGATAAGAGGATGTGAAATAGCATTGGTTTCTTTATGAATCCATCTAGAGATTCAAGGGAATCCAAGATGCATATAAGCTAATAGAGTTTTCAACAACTCTAAGAGGAAGAGATTTGCAATGGTACATGAAGTTTGTAGAAAACATATCAGGGGATGTGGTTCTTACTCTACCAGATTTTAAGCAAAAACTTATTTATGAATTTCAATTTCCCTAGTTTGAGCATGAAAGTATAGCATAATTAATGAAATTACATAGTTGGTTGGTGAGTGAGCATGGGAATGCCCTAAATTGATTGAAAACTGGGAAGGAAAAATAAGATAGAAAGTAGTGAACTTAAAAGATCCAGAATCTAGATCAAGTAATGGAGAAAGCAATCAAAACATTAATTATATTACCAAAGGAGGACCTCAGATTGGTGCAAATGTAAAAAATATGGGACCTCCTAAGGATTAGAAGGCACGACTAGGAGCACCTAAATTTGAACCTATGCAAAAAAACAGGATTTCATGGATGTTGTTGAGATGTTCCGAAATATGTCTATACTTGCTTCACATATACATGTGGAAGGACAAAAGGAACATGGCTCAGAACTAGTACAACTGCCCGATTGTTGTGGAATGAGGCCAGATGAAAAATCCCAATATAATTACAATAAGGTTGTTGATCATTGGTTTCAATTATTTTATGATATTTTAGATGATGAGAAGTTAATTGGGAATTTGTGAAACACCATTATAAATACCATAGGGTTCAAGGAGGACGAGGATGAATATATTTCTAATAATCTTCCTTAGAGGTAAACACATAGGATGAGGAGGAGGAGGATGAGAACCAAAAAAGGGTTTAGATTGGATGTTTATGTGGATGGATATGACATCAAGGATGTGATGTTTGATCTTATATCTAATGTCAACATTCTCCTTAAGAAGTCATGGGAAGCGATAGGAAAACCATATTTAGTTTATTCCCCTATACAATTGTGAATGGCCAATCAGTACAAGATTTTCCCCTTGTTAGGGTGGATAATGTAGAAGTGGATCTGGTTGGTGTAAAATCCATTGTTGACTTTGAATTCAAAGAGATTATGTATGAGAAGGATATATATCCAACATTGTTATTAATCTATAGAAATACATAATGACTTATGAGTTTGATGGTACTAGGGTAGTCCAACCCTTAGATCCATATCGAGGACCAAGATATATTGAGTTGACTAAGGATGTATGGAAATATATGTGTTGCATCAAATATATAACTTGGCCTCTCGGAGGAGAGAAGACTACATTAACCCTACAACATATGGATTAGTAAGATGGAGGAGAATTCATTCTTTGATAGTGATTCAAGAGAATATTTCAATGAGTGGAAAAATAAAAGACATAAGATATCATATAGAATATGTGTTATATTTAAATATGTTCACTAAATCGGGTCTAAGTCACAAAATCCACCTGTGTATGGTGGGATTACTAGTTTATAAGATTTTTTGGGTATGATGAAGAACAAAGTCATAGAAGAATAGAGAATCCCTTTTCTACATGGGGAATTGAAAGCTACTCTTTATAGATGGTGGGTCACCAATAAAGAAGAATTACCCAATTGGGATAAAGTACAATCAGCCATGAAACATTGGTTTGTTCCTCCTAAATTCAAATTTCAAGATTTATCATTGACTAAGAGAAAAGACATTCCAGTTTTAAAAATGTATGAAGGTAGAATACATCCTTTCATTTATGTATAAAATTTCACTCATAAGTGGGAAAGTGTAGGCTTGCAACGTCATTTTTGGGTCCATATATTTTTCCATGCTCTTGGACCCATTCCTAAACCCTGGAATATGAATTAAGAAGCTAAAAGATAAACTAGGAGTTGGGATGTCCTTCAAACTTAATTTTTTTAATCTCTTTATTTTTTGGGTAAATCAAATGAAGTAACCATGGTTCTATAGCTTTAAGGAAATTTTGTTTACTTATAAGTTATAGAATAATAATTATCATGTTATTATTCCTTATCATCAGGAACTATTGGCTTCACAAGCACCTGTGAAACAATTGGACCTCCCTCTCTATTGCAAAAAGGTTGGTTAGAGTGGAGAAGGAGTAGATGACTTGGATGTGTTGAGGAATAAATATTTTAAAGAATATGAAGGCTCTAGGGTGATTAAATAAAATAGTGATGATGTTAAAAGTAATTTGTATCACCAACCATTGAAGTTGCATAAAGTCAATAATAGAAGTGAAATATGACCTAAAATGGCATCTAGGAAATTACTGGGATGAGAAAACTATGTATGGGATATAGGCCCTATTGATAGAATATGAAGACTTTTTTCCATAGATTTCTACTAAGATGGCATGGATTCAAGGTGAGTTGGGGGACATGAAGATAGATTTGTGACCAAATGCTAACCATGTTCAACATCAATCCTACCATCTTAATTCTAGGGTTGAGGAGAAGGTAAAGAATGGAATTGATAGAATGGTGGTTATATAGGATTACTATTCCCAGTGGATGAATTCAACTAGATATGTCATATTGTTATTCAAAACAAGAAGGACATTTATCACTTCATGGTTCATGTGAACTTCAAAAGATTTAAATCTACTTCTATGCATATGATCATTTTCTCACTCCTTTTAGTAATGAGGTGCTTGATCAAGTCGTAGGAAAGAAAGTTTACTCATTTCAAAATAGCTTTTCAAGATATAATCAAGCCCATGTTGAAAAAGAGGATAATAAGAATACCACCTTTACTACATAATGGAGCTCCTTTGATTATAATGTCATGCCTTTTGGGCTCAAGAACACAACAACTATCTTTTCCCGAGTTGTGGTTGCAGCCTTTAGGGATTCCATTCACAAGTTCTTGGAGATGTTATATGGATGGTTGAACTACATATAGCTTGTTGAAGGAACATATTGGATTTATGATGTTAATGTTTGATCAATATAGGCATAGTATATGAAACTCTATATCTCCCTAAATTTGAAGAAGTGTATATTTTGTGTACCATTTGGTACTTAGTTGGGACACATCATCTATAGGGAAGGAGTATTGATGGACCTTGCTAAGATCGCTATTATTATAAAACTATTATAGATCCAAATTTAGTTATCTAAGTTTTGGGGGGAATTCAATAACATTATAAATCTATCCATATCATCCAAAGTACATTTTCAAATGAAAAAATACTTCTTCCTGGAACCCAAATTCAATACTTTTTGTAAAATGGAGGGAAAAACTAGATTACTATAAAATGCCCACCTAGGACTCATATGACCTCCAAATTGAGTGATTAAATTTGTGGAGTTTGGATTTTATCACTTTACGTATTTCCATACCTCTAGTTGTGAATTTTCAAACCAAAAACCCTTTGTTGTGCATAAAGGTTAAAAGTTTCCTTGTAAATGCAAAAAAATGCGTAAATGGGAAAATGCTTAAAAATGCATGAAACCAAGGCATGATGAAAAATGCACACCCAGGTATTAACATACCTCAAAATTTGAGTGATTCAAGTTTATGAGGGTGTCTTAGATAATTTTACACCTTTCTACAGATTTAATTTTGTGTTTGCAAACATAAAAGTGGTCGTTGTGTAAAAGAGGAAAAATCTACCTTGTAAATTGAGAGACCAAAAAAATAGAAAGTGCCCTAATGGAAATGCATGCCCATGCTTCTATATAGCTCGAAATTTAGTGATCTAAGTTTTGTTATAAATTTAATAACATTCAAAATCTCGTTTCAAGGTAGAAGTCCTTGTTATATATCATCAGGAGTGCATTTTCAAATGAACAAGGACTTCTACCTTGAACCGAGATTCAAGACTTTTTGTAAAATGGAGGGTAAAACTATCTTTTTGTAAAATGCATGGCTAAGGCTCATATGACCTCAAAATTGAGTGGTTAAAATTGTGGAGTTTGGATTTTATCATTTTACATCTATTCATAGTTTATTTGTGCATTTTGAAACCAAAAACCCTATGTTGTGCATAAAGGCTAAAAGCTTCCTTGTTAGTGCAAAAAAATGCATAAACGTAAAAATGCATAAAAATAGGGCATGTTAAAAAATGCATGCCCTAGGAATAAAAAACCATGTATGGTGTTGGTAATTTACAAGTTACAAGTTACAATACTATGGATTTGTTGTAAACCCTAAAGACTATATACTAGGGTGATTTGTGCCTAGAATTTAGTGAAGGGTTTCAAAATATACATGAATCTTGGCAACTGTACACACACACTAACTAAAATGGAAAAATGAGTACTAACTACTTGTGTCCATGAGCTCAATGAGGCAGGATCTTGTACAATCACATCACACATAGGCTAGTTGTTAGTTGCATTTACATTGCGAAGACCTGTAGAAATTTTCAAAGAATAAAAGGTTATATGATTGAATAATAATTAAATAAATAAACAGACATATTGACATGTACGAGACTCTCGAAAGACTAAAGTGGAATACCTGAATGAGATTATCTTGGTTTCAAGAATAAATTATTCTCTATTGAAAAGGGCCAACCACATGAATGTGGAAGCTCATTTGGCTCCTCCCTTCTGCATCACTCTCAATTCCCCATACCCAATCTATCTACTGGAAAATAATTGGAAGTGGCATAGTACAATTCATGCATAGAAAGTAGAAAAACAAAATTTAAAGGTAAATGAAAGAAAGAATGTGTGTGCAAATATGTGGTTTTGTACATAAAAAAAATATAACATACATCCATAAGAAGGTAGCAAAAAATAGTATATATTAATAAATTTTGTCATGAAAATATGTTTTCATTAAACATGTTTCTCATAATATATAAAGACACTTCTTTTGTTGTTTCTTATTTTTCAGATATTTGTTGATTGACTCATCCATTTCTAGATCCCCTTTAGTTTTTGTGCCCTCTCTTGGTGTTGATTCAATTTGCATGCTTTTTCGCATAGTATGTCTAGTTGATTACTCTCCACGACATGTAGGTTGTTGTTGAGGGACCTCAACTACAATAAAAAAAAGTGTTAAATTGGTATGGTTATTTTTTATTCACAGAAGTAGTTCATCAATGAAAATATAATTAAAATGTTCTTTACCTAGTTAACTAGTCAAGACCATTGGTTCAACTACCCTGTGTTCCTGCTCTCGCCAAGAATCCTCATCTACATGCTCTACCATCAAAACAATAAAAATTATAAGTACACCATCTGCAAGTAAATATTAATAATTGTAATCCATACTTCTGATTTTATAGCCATAATATTGTCATGGTCAGGATGCACACCACCATCATTGGACTGCACTCCACTGTTATGGTCAGGATGCAAACCATCATCATTGGGTTGCACTCCACCATCATGTTTGGGTTGCACACTACCATCATCAAACTATATTCCACCATCATGGGGTTGTTTTCCATTGTAGGTCTCATTATTGTTGTTTCTCTCTTACTTAAAACAGAAAGACACATTCATTTATGGGTGAAATCAATCGTGAATATATTTTACAAGTAATCAATAATTAAATTCCATTGATTTTACTTACGATTTCGTTCAAAGGGAAAGATTTTGTTTTCCTCATGATTTGTCGACGTTCAACCATGACTTGAAATATGAACTTGAAACCAAGACGAAGGTCTTCTTCTATTTTCACAGTTTTGAACTGAGCCTCCTACATTGCACAAGATCTCAAATTTGGCTTATTGGATGCAATTAAATCAAATTTGGATGATGATATGAATCATATGGTTTAATTATTTTGTACTTATAATTCATGTTTTTAGTTTAACGTAACCACCCTGGATAAGTTTTTGTTTCCCGAGTTTTTCTAGTCTTGCCTTGGTTGATTTTGAAATGTCTGGGAGCCTATGAAAATTTTCCAATAGGTTGTATATTGATCTGTAAATGCAAGGATTATATCCCACTCACTTTTCCAACACGGATACTATGCGGAAATTTAAAATATGTTCTCTATCTCAGACTTATATAGAGATATTTTCCTGCACAAAAAACCACTAGGCCTTTGTTCCTCTGTGCTATTCTATAATATCTCTTCTTTGTTTGTTGCAAATAATTCCATTCTTATACCCTACCCACTACAACTAGTTGGTGACCCCTTTGTTCTCAGGATTGTCTGCACACAAGAAACAAGTTGTCAATGCAGTGGAAAATTCTTTGCTCTGGATGATCCAGCTAATATCAAGTCTCTAGTTTGAGTAGCATGTTATCCTGAGGCTTGTAAATCTATTCATCAATCAGTTACCAAGAACATCTTTTCCAAAGAAGATAAATCGACCAAGAGAAAGCTCGATCAAACAGAGTGGAATTCTAGTCAACTAACAAGTGAAGTCAGTCGAATAAAGATGGGCAAAATAGCCTGATGGAATGAGTTGGCCAATAATGAAACAAACTACCCAAATGAAGAGTTCGATCAACTGGTAGTGTTGATAAATTCGCATATTGTGAATTCGGAAACCAATGGTGAAAACAAAAATTTAAAGGGAGAATTGTGAAATCAACAATGAGGGAAAATGTCCTAATAGCTTCTAAGAACACCCAACATCTTCTAAATTCCCACAATGACATTTAAATACGTTTAGGAAATTGATAATTTGCCCAACCTTGTCTAAAAACTCCCCGCAACATTTAGAAATTCCCAACCACTTCTAGAAATGCCCAGGGGAGTATAATTTCACCCAAAAACTCTTAAATATGCCCAGACTATTTAGAATTTTCCCATCATCATCTATAAACACCTAACACAATAAAACAAAATGCCAAAGAAAAGTGTAGCTCACCCTGGAAAAAGGAAGTCGACCATGCTGAGTAAATTTGATTGTCAATTAGATAATCTAACCCGTCGGAAATCAATTCGACTAGGTAGGAAAACGACCGACAAGGAGTCGAGTCGACCCAGTAATTGAAAATCAACTTTGACTGTAAAGACGGTCGATCAGATGAGTTTAAGTTGACCAGACAATGCTAACTCGACCCGGACAGTGTCAACTCGACCAAGAAATTGCTAAATCTACTTGGAAAAAGTAATACGACTGTGGGAATGAAATTACAATCCGAAGGAGTAAAATAATTTTCCCAACAAGTAAAAATTTTCCCAGCAAGGTTTTGCAACGTCCAGGAATTTAAAAAAAAACCACCTCGACAAGGTAAATTCTCCCATTAGATTTAAATTCAACTTGGAAATTAATTTAGACATTAAAGAATTCGACCAATTGGTGTTCAATTCGACCAGATAGAGTGAATTCGACGGGAAAATAAAGGAATAGACTAGCAATAAATATTAACCAACCAATAAATAATTTAATTTCCCAATAAATAAAATTATTCACCCTTGGTTTTATCTAAGTTTCATATGGACAAGGATCAGGGTTGTTTCCATCCATTAAATTCCAGTGAGAGAACTAAATTATGAATGGATATAACAGTTTTCTTGCGATGACTCTTTTATTAAAACAATAAATGCATTTACTAGTAGAAAGTAAGAAACAATCTCACATGAAAAATAAACACCAAAAACACAAAGAAATATCAACCCCATACAAGACATAACGGGCACAATATTTACCCTGGAACCCAAACGGTAAAACCAGTTTCGAAAGGGGATCAGTCTTTTCATTATGGCAATCTCTAGTTACACTTCCTTCATTTCCTACTATTCCTCTTTCTCTCATATTCAAAAAGACCCATTGAAAATGAGAGTGAGGGAAGAAATAATAAGAATTGGGGGTAGGGGGAAGGCCAAAAAACCCAACCCTTCATTTCCCATACCTCATTTTTCTCTCCTGTTCTATTAGTAAATTACATTTAATTCTTCATTTTCCTCTCATGCTCTCATTTGTATCTTATTAGAATTTCAAATTTACAATGTTTTACAAGGTTTATTGACCTTCAATAATTTTCAATTTAATATTAAAAGTATGGAGTCTTACACCCATTCTTCAATCCAGATCCATTTCGGATCAAACCTCCCCATTGAGAGGATTTTGGTCCCCAAAAGATCAAGGAAACCAATATTGATCAATGTACTTTTATCTACTCCTCTAGAACGTGGCTCTAATGCTGGCTCGTGGCTCTGGTTACTGGCTTTAGTCATTGGCTATGGATCTAGCTCTGGTTGTGGATCACTTGTTCCTTCATTGCAGAATTTTGTTCATTGACTCTCAACTCTACAATCTTTAGATCCGTACTCTAGACCCAACACTCATTCCCATCTCCCTCTCTGTCCTGGAGATAGTCCATATTGACAATCATGAAGCGAAGTCGAATGTCAATCTATGTCTAGTGTGACTCCAACAAGTTGTCATAATGAAACACCTCCTCAAGGGAAGTGTGGTTTCATTCCCCTGTTAGGATCAATTACTTATCATCACAGAAACAACCCTTTATGGACATGTCACTTTAATGACCAATCTACATACCCCTACATGTTGGTTTTATGAGTTGGTCCATCCACTAGCAAGTCATTTTTCAACCATCATGCAATGAAATGGATGTCACACCATGCTTGTACGCACACCATGGAGTTCTCAAGAACTCCTATAAGGTCATTGACCTCTGTGCACCATCCTCCAACACAAATCCAATATGGGGTTGTTCAGATGCAATGTCGAAAACAAAAATAATATTGTGGATGCACTCGACATCGACATGTTTCCTTCTCTTTTTTTTACTACTCTCATGTGTTTCTATATTTCCTTTAAAAAAAATTGTCTCTTGGACTGGGGATGTAGGAAGCTTTTCATATTCCACAATATTCACTCTCCATACTCTTCTCATGGTTGTACAGTTTCTGGGGTGAAGCTCTGGATGAAGCTGCCAAAACTTTGCTTCCCAATGTCCACTCAACTTGCAGTGGTGGAAAAAATTGTTGGCATTTTAGTATGGGATTCCTGACATACCCCTCTTCTCTATGTTCCTCTGAGTTCAATGTTGTGTTGGTGGAGCCTTATTTTCTTTATTATTCTGAAAAAAACTAGGCCTATGGAACATGGATTTCTTCTCCTAACAGGATACCTCATGATGGCATTTCTTTCCAAAATATGAGAATGCCTTTACATACCAACAATTGTGTATGGTGTGGTCTCTCTTCTTCCAACAATGACAAACAAGAAATTCCTTGTTTGACGTGGACCTCCTGGTCTTCTTTTTCTTTTTGCTTTTGTTGATTGGTGTGTTGTTGTATCTGAGTATAGGTGTAGGCTGAGTCTACAAATTATCTTCATCATTTCTCTTCTTCAATCAGCCACAAGGATGAGGTGGTTATGATTTGACACCTTCACTAATTGTTGATGCTCCTTCTCTTGATGAGAAAGCGAACTACGACATGTCAGTTTCCTTCACGAAAAATGTTTTCTTTATGGTGATGGAATTTTAATTTATTCCATCAAATCCTAGGCCTTCATGTTTGTCCCAAGGTGTGACTACAATGGGGATCACGATACCTTGCCTCCTCTTTCCTAACCCTTTTCCATCATATCCCATTTGATTTAGGAGTTTAGATCCAATACCCCTAGTATTCTTGTAGAATTCACAAAGTTTCTCTTGAGAGATGTTTATGGAAGGTGAGCTTACCAAGATGGTCTCATTCATGGTGTTATCATATGCAATGGTCAAGGAAGTTTTCCTTACTCCTCTATTCTCTTATAAATATTCTTGAATCCTTTCCAATGCCTTCTCATTTTCTGCAATTCTTATTTCAGTTGCATCATCATCTGTATGACCCTATCCTCCTTCCAACTATCCAATTGGATGACCTTCTCCCTAAGGTTTGTAAGTTTTTCTTTGTCCTTGTCTCGATATGTTATGACTACAATGAGGGAGTCTTGGAATTCTTCAAACTTATTCTTGAACATATGAACCTTCTCTTTCAAGTGCTCATTCTCCTTTTTAAGCTAACAATTGTTGGCCCTTAATTATTCCAACTTGTCTATGTTTGACCTGCCCATGTTGCAGTTTGTACTATTATATTCAAATTTTTTTTGGAAGTTGTGTCTTCTTCAAGGATGTAAATTCTTTGATACCTTCTAATCCGTAAACAAGAGGCTTATATCCCACTCACTTCACCAAAAATGATACTATGCAAAAATTTAAAATATGTTCTATATCTCAGTCTTATATATAGAGCTATGTCTACACAAAAATCCACTAGGCCTATGTTCCTTTGTTCTACTCTATAATATTTCTCATTTTTCTATTGCAAAGAACTTCCTGCTTATACCATGCCCACTACAACCAGTGGGTGACCCCTTTGTTCTCGGGATTGTTTACACACAAGAAACCAATTGTCAATGTAGTGGAAAATCATTTGTTTTGGATGAGATAAATAATATAGGGTCTCTATTATGAGTATCCTACTATCCTGAGGCTTGTAAATATACTCATTAATCAGTCACCAAGAAAAAAATTTCCAACTAAGATAAATCAACCAAGAGAAATCTCAATCGACTAGAGTGGAATTCTAGTTAACTAACAAGTGAATATGACTAAATGGAGATGGGGAAAATAGATCGATAGAATGAGTTGACCAACAATGAAACAAACTACCCAACAGGCGAGTTGGGTCGACTGGTAGTGTTGATAAATGCTCAGAGGGAGAATTGGGAAACCAACGATGAACAAAAATTTCTAAAGGGTGAATTGTGCAATCAACAATGAGGGAAAATGTCTGAGTAACTTCTAAGAACACACAACATCATCTAAATTCACTTGACAATATTTATGTGTCCATACAATTGATAATTCACTCAACTTTGTCTAAAAATTCCCCATCACATTTAGAAATGCATATGGGAGTAAAATTTCTCCCATCAACTCTTAAATATGCCTAGGATATTTATAATTCACCCACCATCATTTAAAAATTCCTATCACAATAAATAAATGCCCTAGAAAAGCATATCTCGCCCTGAAAAAAGGAAGTCGACCATGTTGAGTAAATCTGATTGTTAATTAGATAATCTAGCCTGTCGAAAATCAATTTGATCAAGTAGGAAAACAATCGACAAGGAGTTAATTCGACCCAGTAATTGAAAATCAACTTTGACTACAAAGAAGGTCGACCAAATGAGTGTAATTCAACCAAAAAGTGCTAACTCGACCTGGAAAGTGTCAACTCGACCCAGAAATTGCTAAATCGACTTGGAAAATGTAACACGACTGTGGGAATCAAATTACAATTCAAATGAGTAAAATAATTTTCCCAACAAGTAAAAACTTGCCCAACAACGTTTACAAACATCCACGCACATTTAAAAAAACTACCTCTACAAGGTAAATTCTCCCATTAGATTTAAACTCAACTTGGAAATTAATTTAGAAATCCCCAACATTAAATAATTCGACCCATTGGTGTTCAAGTCAATCAGATAGAGTTAAGTCGACGAGAAAATAAAGGAATCGACTAGCAATAAAGATTAACCAGCCAACAAACAATTTAATTTCCCAAGAAATAAAAATTATCTACCCTTGGTTTTATATGAGTTGTGGATGGACCGGGGTTAGGGTTGTTTCTATCCATTAAATTCAAGTGAGAGAACTAAATTATGAATGGATATAACAATTTTCTTGCGATGAAGCTTTTATTAAAAAAATAGATGGATTTACTAGAAACGAGTAAGAAACAATCTCACAAGAAAACTAAACACTACAAACACAAAGAAATCTCAAACCAAAATAAGAAATATCAAGCACAATATTTACCCTGGAACCCAAATGGGAAAACCAATTCTGAATGAGGATCAGTCTTTTCATTATGGCAATCTATGGTTACACTTCCTTCATTGCCTACTATGCATCTTTCTCTCCTGGTAAAAAATACCCATTTGAAATGAGAGTAAGGAAAGAAATAGGGAGAGTTGGGGGTAGGGGGAAGGCCAACAAACCTGACCCTTTGTTTCGCATACCTCATCCTTCTCTCCTATTCAATTATTAAATTACATCTAATTTTTCATTTTCCTCTCATGTTCTCATTTTTGTCTTATTAGAATTTCAAATTTACATTTTTTTACAAGGATTATTGACCTTCAATAATTGTCAATTTAATATTGCAAGTATTGATTCTTACACCCATTCATCGTTTTGGATCCATTTGGGATCAAATATGGCAATTTTTATATAGAACTAATGAAAATTCAGTGTATTAAATTCAAAATATGATATACCTTCCTCGGCCAGGTGGTGTCTTTCCTTATTTTCTCATTGTCTTCTCCTTTGCATCTTCCAATAGATTCTTCCACTCACTCTCATGAATCATCAAAGGATTCCCATACATAGGGCTTGTTTTCAAATGAACCCTATATTGGTCCCTCGCATATTTCAAATATGTATTGGACAATGAGGTGACTCCAATTTTTTTGAAGGAATCACCAAAAAGGATGACCAAGTGGTCGATAAGATCCTTTTTCAAACTGGGATTATGAGCATTCCACCTTCTGTGTATGGTGGGCCCAAAAATATATAAGGCCTTGTCATTCATATGATTAAAAAGGATGTTTCCTATGGAACAATATGATCATTACTTTAAAATAATCATAAAGATGCATGTTTCAATTAGATAATAGGAAATAATTAAGACATTCATAAATACCTGGGATTTTTCGTATCTTGATTGGAACAATGTTCTCGTCCACCAAAAATCTAATTGGTAGTGTTCCCCTGTTGGTAACACATGACGATCCAGGAAAGAAATTTGTAGAATCGCCAATTGACTTATCTCCACCATCGTGTGCTTCATATGGTCTGTATTATGAGGGTGTGTCCTGGGCCCCAAAAGGTTCAGTCACGGGGTTGTCAGCCACTAGTGGAGAACCAAAGAGCCTTGCAGGTATGTGGCTCATGGTAGAATGTTGCATGTTTGAGCATCACTTCTACCAACACCATCCTTAGGAGCATGATGTTGAATAGCTCTAAATAAATCCTATATATAAATAAAAAAAAATTATTCATATCATATAAAAGTAACTAAACAAAATTCATAAATGAACATATGTGATTAATAACCTTTTTAAAAGATGGCACTCATTGCATATCATTATATATCGTCCATCAAAACTTTTCATCTTTGTGTGTTCTCCTTCGTTGATTCACACTTACCCAATTCCATAAGTTCCTTGTTTTTATTTCTCACAACCTTTTTAATTGTCTCAATCAGGTCCAATTCAAAAAAATTGTCATCGTTTCCTACATTGTCAACATCAAATGTCGACAACTACATATATCAACAAAAGAAAAGTTAATTCAATTACAAAAATAATAATAAAATTCACTTTAAATGGATATGGATATTGTTAGTCCTTTACCTTCTTTGAGGCCGGTGCCTTCCCATGATCACCTTGCCATGATATGAGAATCATGACATATTAAAATGTTACCATATAATATGAGAAGCATGATATATTAAAATAAATGTTAAAGATAAAAATCAAGAATCATTAAATAGAGGTTGGTTGAAGTTATGGTGTCAAAATCCATCTTATACAATGGATCAACATCCATTTTCATTCATCTTCCTACGAACACCATTCATATATGCATAATTTTTCTAAAGAGACACCTCTGCTGAAAATGTTCATCCAAACCATATTTTCATCAAAGAAAAAAAATGTCATTCTTTATTCCATAAACATCCTAATATGTAACAACTATCAATTGTATGAAAATGAAATAAAATTAGTACCTTCACCAAATGCTCATTAATATGGTTTAATAATGACTTAGGTTGAGAAGGGAAAGCTTAGAATGGTGGAATGATGATGATGTTGATGTTGCAACATCGGGAAGACATTCTCCCAGATTGGTCATGCTAATTTGACCAAGGGAGGATGACACATTCACTCATGAAGCCATGTTTATTTGGTTAGTGGTGAATGGCCCAGGATGTTGATGTTTCTCTAGTTAGCATCATCGGGAAGAAACTCTCCCAGATTGTTCATGTTGATTTGACCAAGGGAGAATGATGCATTCGCTCATGGGGCCATGCTGATTTGGCTAGTGGTGAATGACCTAGGTGTAGTATTTCTCCTAATAGACATGTTGATTTGAGGAGGAGTGATAAATATTCGAGATGTTCTCACATTTCCTGCTCCGAGATGGAGTGATCTATATTAATTAGACGTGCATGTGAGGAAATAATCATCAACATATATATATATATATATATATATATATATATATATATAATATATTTATAATATAATGTATAAATATATAAATAATCAATATTTTATAATTTATAATTAATTAATTAATGTAAAGACAATAATGGAAAAGATGTGTCCATTAATGAAAGGGCACTCCACGCAAGTATATATATTGAGGCCCTCAATTGTAATATATAATCTCATATAATATTTACTTACAATAACCTCTCATCAAGTTCGCTAAGTCTTGTTGCTATTTTCAGTGTGTAATTATTCTATGATAACAGTAGCATTTAAATCATAAGGCAATAATTATCATATCTGAAAATCAGAAAAAATCAACATAGTGTCAGAGCTAAGTAAAAGCTTTCAATGCCAGAGCTAGTATAAGTAAAAGATTTCAGTCGCATCTTGCATAGAAACAGAGAGTGACCAAAAGAGTTGGTTGCACTATGTAGTTCAATCCTTAAGGAGGTTGCGCCATGTAATTAGGAAAATCATGACCAAAGGGAATTTGGTCACTCTATGTGCATGATACGCTCACAAAATCCGATGTCATTTTATTTATAAAAACCTGGAATGCTAGAAACATTCCAATATTTTTGCTATACTAGTGACGACTTGCGGAGCTTACAAGGACTATTTTTCCTACAAAAAAACAAAATTATTTTATTTTTTAATATCATTACAAATATTTGAAGTGTGGAACTTGATTTTTTAATATCAATAATCGTCACTCAAGCTTGGTAAAAGAAAATTTCACATAACAATATTCCTGATGCACAAGAACAAAATCAACAATTACTTACTAGATTGTGGGATGGAGTGAAAAGAAAGGGTGATGGGAAATGTTAGTGTGCTTGTAGTCAATGCAGGGTCTTTAATAGGAGAAGATTAAATATCTCAACAGCTAAAAGACATTGTATGGAACATGGACATGTTGATGGAGGGCATGAATATTGTTCATTGGTAAGTTGTTCATATATATGTATCTTTATTGATCATTTTTGTAAATGTATGTATCATTTTTATATTTTTTATATACACACTAATATACTTTGATGGTTTTTAATTATAAAGTAAATTCCTCCTACGACATATCTTCACATGGAGAATGTGTTTTCATAACAAGTGTCAAGAGCTGCGAATACTAAAGATCAAGTTAATGATCATATGGAAGATGATGATCATGTTGATAACATAATTGAGGATGATGGTATAAATACATTGATCCATGATACATTTAATGTTAGAATGGGCAATGGTGATCATGAAAATGACGAATTTGATTAGGTTCATGATTTACCTCTACTTGAGAAGGCATACAAACCCCTTTATGAAGGCTCCAACATAACTCTTCTCTATTGTGTATTGTTGATAATGAACTTGAAGGTTATGATTGGTTTTTCAAACACATCGATTACACAAATGTTAAGGTATGTAATATATTTCATCGATCACATATATGTGATCATGATAAAGGTTATATTTGTTCCTCTAAAACTTGTATTGTTAGTTCATCAGTAAAATTAATAAGGATGGAATATTTGTCGTTAATATTCTTGATATTATATTAACAGTTCTTTTTTTTTAATTTGTTGTAGAATCTTGATAGTTGAATATTTGTTACCACCGTCAAATATTTTACCTCATACATACCGATATTTATCTGCCATCATGAAAGATATTGGAATGGAGTATCAAGCAATTGATGCATGTCCCAATGATCATATTATATATTATAAATAGTATGAATTTGAAACAGAATTCCTTGAATGTCATAGCAGTAGATATCAAACAGATCAAGTAACAAAAAAGGTGTTGAAATATTGTAACTACAAACAGTATTCTATTGATTATTGATGTATTATTCATTAGATCAATCCCCTTTTGTGGATTGATCATGTCAGGCATTGTAAATGACCAAATACCCTTTTCGGATTGGTCAAACCCTAATTGTAATAAGCAAAATGAGAAGTCGGCCCCCAAAATTAATTAAGGTGGTTCTAACCACCCAGAATGAGAAGTCATCCCTGCCAGTGAAAAGATACCTCCTTTCAGCACCTGCCAGTTTGTATAAATAAAGGAGGCTAGTGCCTCATTTATTCACTCACTCACTTGATTATCTAGAGTGCAAGTCTGGAGCTGCAGTTGGAGAAGAAGGAAGAGAGAGTTGCATCACTTGGGAAAGGACTTTATGTAGTGTTTGGTTTATTCTCTTGGCATCGTATTGGCTATATATATTAAGGAAGTTTTTTTGGGGTTTTCTCCCCCATGAGGGTTTCCCAGGATAAATGTTGTGTATCTTTTGATTATGTTTTTCTCAGTGATCCTATGTATGTTATGGTTATCTAGTAAATTGAAAAGAAACTTAATAATAGCTTAAAATCTAACATGGTATCATAGCTAAGCTGAAGAGAGCATCTTTCACAAGAAAAAGAAAAACCTCATTGTTGTCGTACAAGAAAATTAGGAATTTTATTGAAGAGGAATTTCATCCCAAAATCCATCTAGAAAAGTGTGCCCTAGCCCAATGAACTCTTTGGCACCTTCATCACACCTTTTTAGTGGATAGAACTCCCAGAAAGTGAAACCCTAGTTTTCACCGGTACCAGAACTACCAGAAAACCAGAAGTACCAAAAAACCAAAAGCACCAGTCCAGAAATCCGTTGGTCAAGTTTGAGGGGGGAAATTTTGGATTTTTAGAAATCTGACTGTACCAGCATACTCGCCTCAGCTCAATGCATCTAAACACTGGATCGGAATTTCAAAATTTGAAGTTTGAAAAATTAGGGTTTCCTCATAAAACCCTAAGTTGCAGTTGCAATTGCAGTTTCAGAATTAGTTGCAATAGAAATTGCAGTTGCATTATCAGTTGAAGTATCAACTAAAGTACTAGTTGCAGTCATCCTTGAATTTTTAAAAGGGGTTGGTAATTATTATCGCTACTACTAGATGGTGCCACTACCTGCAAATGCTATCAGAGGTATGTACTCACATATGTTTAAATTTTTAAGCTTTAAAGGGTATTTCCAGAAGAAGGGATATCTTTCCATAGATCCAGAAGGATCTTGAGATCCAACACATTCAGAGGAACAATGCAACCCGGGTTTGATTATCCTGATATGCATCTGTTTGTTATGACATTATTTTGATCTTGGTTGCATGTTGAAGCTATGATCATCATACTAACCTTTGGTCAAAATTAAAGTCAAGGTATTAGATGGAGATCATAGAGTTTATTCTCTAACCCAACCTTCTGTCAAGATATCATATTGTCCTAGTACAAAAGACAGGTTGAAGAAATCACTTGTCATCTTGAGTGAAAGAGACTTAGAAGAAAAGCAACACACTCATTCTTGAGGACAAGACTCTAGGTTCCAGGTTAATTAATTAATTTGATAAGATTCAAAGTTGTACATGACAAAGTTGATAACCACCCCATTACAAGTAAACACTATAGTTGAGATAGAAGTCTTTGAAAAGTATTATACTTGGTATCACGTGAGCATATTGAGATAAATGCTTAATGTAATCATTTACCAGATACAACTAACTGTTGGAAGATTGGTTGTTGTCATTGATGTCAACCCTAGTCATGGGTTTTGGACCGCAAGATTGATAAAGGTATTTGGACATGAAGGACAATGCACATGCATATAAAACACCCATGAATGGATAGTATACATCATGTTGTTTCCGGTGGTATGTGGCATGTCATGTGGATCCTCATGGTTGAGGAGAAATGAATTTTTGAAGATGACAAAGTGAATTGAAGAAGGAAGTACATGTAGGCCCTGAAGATAATTAAAGAAAAGAATTACAAAATAAGAAAGTGTCAGGTCGTCCCTAATGTTAAAACGAAGTGACATAAATGGTATAAATAAAAATCATTATACATTCATTTGATACAAGTCGAATTTCAGAGGAAATAAGAAAAAAAGAAGGCCGGATTTCAAGGGAGGATGAAGTCTTTTGGTGATGTATTCTAAGGTATGTTATTTTCAGGTTGTCTTACCATTTTTGCTATAAATTTTTTTCTAGAATGAGTCAGATGATTAAATCTCTATGGTATTGAGAAGACATATCAAGGTACCTTTGGTAAAAATTTCAGCTCTTGATTCGCTATAATTATGGAGATACACTCTGTGGAAGATAGGGTTTGTGACCAGTCCTAAAGCTAGTCAATAAACAGGTGTTTCGGGTAAAACAATCATAACTTCTTCATCGAGAATCCAAATAAAGTGGAAAAAAATCATTGGAAAGAGTACGGACTTTAGTTTCTTGGGTGAGAGTTTCAGAATTGTATGTTAATTATTGAGCGTGGGGCATTCTATGCAATTTCACTCTCCTAAATAGACCAGAATTGAATAAAGTCTACCATTCTTTCTATAAACTCTTTTTGGGGAGGATTCAAGGAGGGAAAATTGGAGGAGTTTCAGAGAACACATTGAGTAATATTATCTATAGGATCAGAGTACTCCAAGAATTGAGGAATTGCAGAAATTGAATAAGTCTCGAGAAGCATTATCAGGTTCTATGTGATGATTGGTTGATGGTGATGATTTAATGTAAAGTTTTATTATCTCTCATATATTCTTGGGTGGAAGGAAGGGGCAAGGATGGAGAGTTCAACTCTCTCTTGAATATTGGAGGATTGTATCTTCCTCTTGGAGGTTTATCCCTCCCTTTACATTTGGAAGTTGTAGCTACCTTTGGAAGTCATTACTTCCCTTGAACAATAACTATTGATTATTTCTCATATATTGTGCATGGCGTATTGTGGTGTATTGGTGTAACTCTTATACTATTGTTCATTTCTCATTGGATATAGTTGAATGGTTTAAGTATAAGTTGAAAAATGTTTTAAATTGTACTTGATATCGATTCACCCCCGTCTCAGTATCAACAAATCTCCTCTAGGAGAAACTTCTTATGTTGATTCTAGGTTCCCATGGAGGAATGGTTGCTCACAACAGTAGAAGAGTGTTGATCTCATTTCATATTGTATTTATTACTTTTGACCCTTGTTTCAGATAGGTCACAAATGAAATATCTAAAGGAGCTACTGTGACGATTATTTGTGCTATTGTTTTATTATCAAAGGAGTATTATTCATGCTTATTGTTTTGTTGACCTTGTTTCAAGTCACAGGTGATAACCTTGAGCAAGCTATAGTGAAGGTTGAAAAAGGAAACATATTATATGAGATATGAAACAAACTATGTACATGACCATATACCCTCATGTACCAAAGAAGATGAAGAAGAAGTTATCTTTTGAGATTCAGAGTATCTCATATGAAGATTGATTGTAAGGAGCATAAGGCTCCAAAGATGACCGAACATCAGAATAAGATCTCACAGTAAAAGTTCTCAAAGTTTAATGAAGCGACCTTGATGGGAAGCAGAACTCGTTTGAATCATGACTCAGTCTTTCATATTTAGACTTGGTATTTAATGCCAAGTATACCATGTAAGAGATGATGAAGTCCTTGTAGACTCAGAAGAAATCAAGGATAAGCCTGATCTTAGAAAGGATCAGATAAAGAGACAACTTCCAGGACTAGGAGACATATGTCGTGAGAATACTAGATCGTAGCTTCAGAAACTTCTAGGAGATATGAAATCTCCTAAGGAAATTCCCTTGTTTCAGTAACAAATAAGGAAGCCAATCAGAAAGACTAGGATATGGATTTTTTCATGAGACTAGAAGAGAAGTCAGTATTGACTTCCAAGATTGATCTATACAGATCAAGAATGTTGCATATGTACAAATATTGATGTGTGTCTAGAGGATTATCCCAGCAAATGGGAGAAGACTATGACATGACACCTACTCCAGTAATTGAAGAAATAGTTCCAATATTTATGAAGACAACCAGAACAACCATGATTCATATATAGTATGATATGCAAGAGGAAAAATCCCCATATTTAAAATTGAGTGTCAGTTGGCGCATTATATTAGTTGGGTCATGGAGACATGACTACAAAAAAAGATAGAGTTACCTCCATGAAAGAAGAAGAGCTACCTTCAGTATCAATTATTGAGCCACTCTCAATTTCAGATAAAGTTGTTTATGTGATTGATCCAAGTGGATACCGGTGGCCACCCACCTTTTCCAACTGGCTCAAAACAATTTTCTAGCAATTTTGGCAATTTATTATTTTTAGCAGTTTTAACTTTCGGGGCCATTTTGAGGGCATAAATGAAGGTTTTTCAATATAGATCTTCTTAATGATAGCCAAATGAATCATTGAGCCCCCAAAATGAACCTCCTTGACCATACATTTCCAACGGTCTATCATACACCTAAAATGGAGATCGTATGCAAACGTTACGACCCCAGGAAGTTGATGTACTAACTTACCTAGATGGGGTCCACATGACTTTTGGCACTTCATCTCCTAGGGTTAGGTTTTTGGATGTATAGGGTTTTTGGAATTCCTTTTTATTGTAAAAAATTCCTTTAGAGCCTCATTTTAATGATATTCTTGCGAATGATCGCAACCATCACATCTCTTCTCAGAGATAAGCTGCTACCATTCCAACAAGCTTGTTTTCGCTGCATTTTATAGTTTCGGCTTATTTCCTTATTGAATAGAAAACCATTTTTACTGTATCTTTGTTATTTTGTGTTAAGAACCTATTAATAATATGTAGTCATTTTTCTCTTCTCAGAAAATATGTGTCATTGATAGAATAAGAGGAGTTACTCACAGATTTCAGCAGTCACAATGAGAATGGAGCAACCATTCTTAGCTTCATATTAGCTACAGGTGCAAAGTCCCAATTCCAGAAGGACCAGTTGCAGAGAGAGTAGAGGACACACTCCCATACAGTGAGAAAGACAGTGCTTTGCAGAAATCATAGAGAACTAGCACATGATTGTGCAGATTGAGTTGCAGTTGAGCAAGTGTAACAGAACAGTACAAAGTGATGTGAAAAAATTGATTTGAAGTTGAAGATAGAAAGACTCGGATCCATAAGTTGAACAAGGATTTGTACGTGTTGAAGCAAGCTCCTAGGGCTTGGTATGGAAGAATTGACAGTTTCCTAATGATCTTGGGCTATACCAAGAGTAAAGTTTATTCTAACCTTTATCTCAAGGTTATGAATGATGAGCCAGTGATGTTACTACTATATGAAGATGATGTATTCTTAACAAGATGAAGAAAATATCATCACAGATTGAAAAAGAAGCTTTCTACAGAGTTTGATGGAAGACCTAAATGCATTATCTCTTAGGTCTTGAAGTTTGGCAGAGCACGGAGAAGATATTCTTTAACCAAGGGAAGTATGCAGTTAAAATGAAAAGGCTTGACATGTTGAAATGTAAATCCATGTACACACCCATGAAAATGAAGTTGAAGCCCCTGGTATGTACCTCATAAAAATTGGTTGATGTTATTTTGTACAAACAGATTATTGGTTCAGTGATGTATCTGACGAATACCAGGCTAGATATATGTTTTTCC
Source organism: Picea engelmannii (assembly GCA_009831015.1). Classification (NCBI taxonomy): domain Eukaryota; kingdom Viridiplantae; phylum Streptophyta; class Pinopsida; order Pinales; family Pinaceae; genus Picea; species Picea engelmannii. Next base: position 612,287 of record ML780734.1, read on the forward strand.
TTGAGTCAGTATCTGGTAGAACCCAGACGTGTTCACATTGTTGTTGCAAAACATATGATGATATACCTTAAAGGTACGTTGGATTTTGGTCTCTATTATACTAGAGATCATGACTTTAGACTGAGTGGTTACATCAATTCATATTGACTTGGAACTGTTTATGATAGAAAGAGCACTTTGGGATGTTGTTTCAGTATGAGGTCAGCCATGACTTCATGGCAGAGTAGGAAGAAATCAAGTATTGATCTCAGCACGACAGAAACATAATACATTGTTGCATGTTCCGCCAATTGTGAATCCATATGGATTCAAATGTTGTTGACAAATCTATTTGATCTAGAGATGGAAGCCACCATGATCCTATGTGATAGCTAGAGTTGTATAAATATGATGTGTTCTATGATGAGTCGAAGAATATAGAGATCTGTATCACTTCATTTGTGATATGTTGCTGAGAGGAGCCATAAAGCTCCAGTATGTTAGCATGGATGAACAGGTTGTTGATGTGTTGACCAGGCCTTTACCTCGTGTAAAGTTTGATCACTTTTGAGATAATCTTGGTGTAGTCCGAAAGGACCTCCCTCAAAAGAGGGAGTAGTATTGTGATGCCAGCCTAGTGATAAATATTTCCAGCTTCATGTTGTGATGCCAGCCTAGTGCTGAATATTTCCAGCTTCATGTTGTGATGCCAGCCTAGTGTTGAATATTTCCAGCCTCATGTTGTGATGATGTGCCAGCCTCGTGCTGTGATGATGTGCCAGCCTCGTGTTGTGATGATGTTCCAACCTCGTGTTGTGTTTAAGTTACAGCCTCGTGTTGGGATGATGTGTCAGCCTCGTGCTGTGATGATGTGCCAACCTCGTGCTCTGATGATATGCCAACCTCATGTTGTGATGATGTACCAGCCTCGTGTTGTGATTTCAGCCTTGTGTTGATGATGTTGTGTTGCTAGTCTCGTACTGTGATGCCAACCTCATGTTGATGATGTTGTGTTTACAGCCTCGTGTTGTGATGGCAGCCTCATGATGATGATGTTGTGTTGCCAGTCTCGTATTGTGATGCCAACTTCATGTTGATGATGTTTTGTTGCCAGCCTTGTGTTTTGATGCTAGCCTCGTGATGAAGATTCTCATCCTAGTGTTGATATTGATGATATTCTAGCCTTTGTGTTGTGATATTGATGTTGTTGATGTTGTATCAGCCTTGCACTATTATTGATGATGATGATGTATTAGTGTTATACTAATCCATGTTGATGATGATGATGATGCCACTTTAGCTTCTTGTTGAAGATGATGACGATGCCACTTCAGCTGCTTGCTTAAGATGATGATGATGATGCCACATCAGCTTCTTATTGAAGATGATGATGGTGCCACTTCAGATTCTTGCTGAAGATGATGATGATGATGCCACTTCAGCTTCTTATTGAAGATGATGATGATGATGTTGTTTTAGCCTTCATGCTGAAAAAGATGATGTTACTTTAGCCTCATGCTAAAGAAGATGATGATGTTACTTTATCCTCATGCTGATGAGAATGATGATACTACTCCAGCTCCATGTTGTGAATGATGATGATGAGAAATTTTTTTGATAATTTATAGATATGCTAGTCAGTGTTCCAAGATGGTGTTGATGATGTTTCCCTCTCTCTCACCTAATGTTGTTGTAGAATACCCTTGTTGTTAAGGGGGAGTGTTGAAATATTGTAAAAGCAAAGAGTATTCTATTTATTATTAATGTATTATTCATTAGATCAATCCCCTTTTGTGGATTGATCATGTCGAGCATTGTAAATGACCAAATCCCCTTTTGTGGATCGGTTAAACCCTAATTGTAATAAGAAAAATGAGAAGTCACCACAAGAATTAATTAAGGTGGTTCTAACCATCCAGAAAGAGAAGTAGACCCTGCCAGTGAAAAGACACCTCCTTTTAGCAACTGCCAGATTGTATAAATAAAGGAGGCCAATGCCTCATTTGTTCACTCACTCACTTGATTATCTAGAGCTCAAGTCTAGAGTTGCAGTTGGAGAAGAAGGAAGAGAGAGAGGTGTATCACTTGGGAGAGGAATTTATGTAGTGTTTGGTTTATTCTCTTGGTATTGTATTGGCTATCTATATTAAGGAAGCTTTTGTTGGTTTTTCTCCCCCATGAGTGTTTCCCAGGACAAATGTTGTGTATCTTGTGATTGTATTTTTCTCAATGATCCTATCTATGCTATGGTTATATAGTAAATTGAAAAGAAACCTAATAATAGCTTAAACTATAACAAAAGGTGTCTCACAAGGTTCTTCATTATATTCCCATTATTCCATGCTTGCAACAAATGTTTAGGTGCAAAAATGTATCACAATTTATGGATTACCATGCATGGAATAAAAGTGAAGATGACATTATTTGAATTCCTGCAGATGGTTCTGCATTTAGAGACATGGAGGAAAAATGGGCACACTTTAAAGAAGACCCCTATAATGTTAGGCTTTCTTTGGTAGTGGATGGTGTCAATCCATTTGCAAAGATGAGATCTATTTACTCGGTGTGGCATGTTTTTTTTATCAAAAATAACATTCCTCCATGGATGTCAATAAAGAGGGAGCATATAATGTTGGTAATGATTGTTCCAGGTGTTTGTTTACAACAATGTTTTTTTAATTAAGTAGCATCTCATTTGTTGTATTTGTTGCAAAATGTCATATATTGTTTTTCATTTACTCATATATATTATTTATGTATGTAAAATGTTTGTAATAATCATGTATTGTATATGTTCAAATCAATTAGGTAAGTACCAAGCTAAAGATATGAATTTATATATCGAGCCTCTTATTGACGAGCTACTAAAGCTATGGAATTTCATCACTATGTATGATGTCTCTAGACCAATAGGGCAAAGGAAATTTCAATTCCATGCAATGCTTGCATGGACAATTCATTATTCTCCAGGGCTAACACATTTTTGTGGTATGTAAATATAACATGCACTTTAATAGTATTTAATTTTATGAAGTTGATATATTAATCATGCATGTTTTTTAAATAATTCATTCATTATATATAATATATTATAATTGACATAGTTAATCCATTTCTTGCATATCTTCAAACAAAGGAAAAATTTGCATGTCCAGTTTGTGGTCTTAAGATGAAATCTCGTTGATCAAAAAGTTTAGGAAAGGAGGTGTTTGATGATTATAGTCACTTCCTCTCTAATATCATAGGTATCGAACTACCGAAAAACATATTTTCAATGGGAAAGAAGAGATTGCATTAAAACCACAGACAATGACACCTCACCTATGGAAGTTGCAATATAATAGAAATCGTTAAGGTACGGATCAAATAGTTTATCTATCATCATATATGAAATTTTTTTGATTTATTTTTTTTATAATGTGTTTTGATAATTTACTATAATTGACAATGATTTTGGTAATTTCTTTAACTTGGTCGTGATCATGAAGGTGATAATGGGCTTCCATGAAGAATGAAAAGTTATCCCAAACAATTCAGTAGGTTTCCCTACTATGAGCACCTACAATTTTTTCATTTGTTTGATACAATGCATATAGGAAAGAATGTAGTTGAAACATTATGGAGAATATTGGATGGAAGGAGTGACAAAGAAAAAATTGCCAAAATTTGCAGTGACATTCAGGAAGCCAATCATGCAATGAAAGATGTCATTGAATTAAATAATGATGGAGACCAAATTAATATAAGCTCACTTCCATGGTTATTGACAGAGCAACAAAGAAATGTTGTAAAAGAAGTCATACGAAAAATTAAATTTCCCATAGGATTTCGTTCAAACATAAAGAATGTCTTAACAAAGAAAGGTGGTTTTGGGGGGGTAAAAACACATGATTGGCATATCTTCATTAAGGTAATTATTATGGTTTATATATTTCTAATATATTTATATAATGCATGTTGTTGGTGTACTTTTTGTCTACTTTTGAAGAAAATAATGAAACGATTTTATTGTTACAATATGTTCTACCTATATCTCTCCCAAACAACTTCGACAACAATGTCAAACAAGTTATATATTATCTTGGAAAATACATGAGGTAAGTAGTGATATTTTGCATGCATAAAGTGTTTTTTTAATTCATTGTATAACTTATATTTGACATTTGTTTTAGTAATTGTACTTATGTACTATATTGTTTATTTTCATTAAATCTCGTAATTTTCTTGCATCACTTGTAGATGGTTGTCATCTAAAGAAATCCTTAAAGAAGATATAAAGTATTGGAAGAGATAAATTCCTCGTCCAATGTGTGAAATGAAAAAGTTTCTACCTTCATCATTTTTCAATGCACAAGAACAATACCTCATACACCAAGTTGAGGAGACTGAATTGTGTGGGCCTATACACACAAGGTCAATGTCGATGGTTGAGAGGTACTTGAAATTTTTGAAGGCTTTGGTTAGACAAAGAGCATGTCCTAAGGGTTCTACGATGGAGGGATATATGGCATACCATACCATGGTGTATATTATTGAATATCTTCCAGGGTTAGCATTATTAATATCGATTAAGATTGGCACATTGGTGATCTGAACTCCATTAACAAATTCAAAGGGGATCACTTGATGGGGAAAGGTAGATCAAGGAAGGTGAAAGGTAATTATTAGATGGTGTAGATTGATTATAATACATTTGAATGTTGTTTTTTATGTATATATTGTACTTAATTATTTTATTTTTAATCTTCAATATGCACTAATTATGAAGGTATGTCGTGTTAAGTAATTATACATTTGTGAAATATTGTAATTTTAGTCTCATGCGGTTGGTCGAGAGTGGGATGCACTACATTTATACATCACAAACAATATTGATTGGATGAAGGTATGGATTGAAAGATGTAAACAATATGGTCAAGGATTATCATGGGAAGGTGTGGCTTCATTGGTTAAAGCAGCACATAGCAATAGAGATACGAATATTACACAAAGGGAAATCGATTTATGATGCAAACCCCCACCACTCACAGGGGATCGCATGACCTCCTGGTCTAAGGATCGTTCACAGTAGGGAGATGAGTTAGCTCTCGGGCTCATGTTGAAGCCTTGAAATCATATACCACAGGCCTTTTCTCTTTTCCCTGCATTGCAAATATACATTCGTGAGGGCCTATTTACCTAAGAAGAGAGATCCATGTGACCTTAGGAAAAAAACGTGGGATAAAACTTTAAATGGAAAAGACTTCGGCACTTTCGAGCTCCAGGCTTCGAGAATTCTAGCAACAACACCTTACAATCCTCTTGAATGTCAAATTCATGAACAATCGAACAACAACGGAGATCAACGGCTCTCAATACACACTAATATCTATGACTCATAGGGATTTCAGGACTCCAGGCTTTAGGAGTCTTCCATGCTCCAACACGTGATACCTTTGAATACATGAATTTCAAATTAGCATATCAGACCATTTCCATCCACCTCAGATCAATGGTCTATGTTTACTCCACACCCTGGGATTCAGAGATTTTTGTGACACGACTCTTCAAAAACTATAGAGTGTCGAACTGGTGAACTGTTGGATCTACAATCCACGTGTCCCTCTCAACAAATGGTCAAGATATACTTTGGCCTTTGGGAGTTCTCGAACCACTAAAATTTACACCTTCGTTCTCCCAGACTATCGGATTTCTGAACCACTAGAAATATTCCAACACGTGGCCCTGATGCTAACGGTCAGGATATTCTCTAGGATTTGGAGCTTCGGTAATTTCTCTTTCTCTTGCAATGACGCTTTAAATATTCTGGAAAGCCGAGATTCTGGACCATGCTTGATTTGTGGACACGTGTCCTCATCTACTAATGGTTCTGATTAAATTTGGATCTTGGGACTTCGAGAAACTTGTCTCCTCCACAATACACACTTAATAATTTTCGAATTTGCCAAGTCCAAAGGACTTAAATGGTTAACACTCGCGCTCCTTCTCCAGATCCAATAGTCATGAAAGGCTTTGACTCCTCCCAAATGGATCTCATCCACTCGTCCGCCAAAAAAAAGTGATTCTTCCTTTTGAGAACTAACTCTTGTTATCCTTCCTGATATTTCCCAAATTTAAAGGACTTAGGCCCTGGTGCACACTTGCGCTACTTCTCCTGATCTTGAGACTCAAAAAATCTCTCACTCACTCCTTCCACTTGCTCACCTTGATATTATTTCAACACTTCGCTAAGTGTTGGCCATCTGCACTCCTTACATGGGTCTTCTTCAGGATTTTATACTCCACTAAGCATATATGCACTCCTTGCACTCACTCCTCGAAATTCCCTCTATCTCTCTTAAGCTATCGAGTCTGAAAATGAGTCTACCTTCGCACTCCTTGCGTGGCCACTATGCACTCCTTACACCAGTATTTCAGAAGAAAAACAATTAAAACTTATGGAGCATCAAAGATTCATTCATTCAACCATGATATACACAAAGAGGCATATAAACACAGAAAAATAGATAACATAACATTACCCAAATAACTCAGAGATAAGCAAACTCGGAAATTGAAGCAAATCTCCTCTATTATATTCATTGAGAAAATATTTACATAGGTTCTTGCAACTCTCATCTTCTCTACAACTCTCCAACGAATTTTTTTCAATAACCCCTTTTTGGCATACATTACATACATTTATACTTCAGGGGGCTTCCCGATCCTTCCCTCCAGACTATTTTTGTGTTATCATTTCGCAATTAAAGCAACCTAACATTAAGATTGTTACATTAAATGGATAATTACAACCTAGATATGAGTTGATGCTCGAAATTTGTACAATACTACAGGAAATTAAAGAAATTACAATCTCTTAGAGTGCATGTAATGGCTCTTTCCTCAAAATATTAAAGGGGCCTTTATTACAAAGGTTTAAAATTTAAAGTGACGCACCCTCCTTGGAATCCAAACCAATTCTGAATGCGCTTCGTTGGATGTTGAGTTGTCCTCCACTGTACCTCATTAAATGATGATGGTGATGCTCCTGCATCATACTCCTCTTCTGAGAAAAATAATGAGCTCCTGCTAATGGCTCCTCTGCTACTATGGTTGAGATCCTCCTAGGTCCCAAAATTCATTCTGGAGTTGTCTATTTTCTCCTCTGCTTTGTTGTTGTTGTTGTTCTCCTACTATTGTTGCAAGCCCTCCTCTTTTCATCCTCCACCTATTGTTGATTGTATTTTTTTATGACTCCAGCACCAACCTCCTTATCTCCTCTAGCTCACTATCCAACTGGTCCATGGGCTAGCTTCTATCTTGCAATCTACTCTGATGTTGCGTCTCCTTCTCTTCATCAATTTCCAACTTGACGTGTTGGATGAGCCTCCTATGGGTTATCTCTTCTTCTCCCAGAGCTTCCACTTCTTCACATAGATCAAAGGTAATATCAATCTGATCTCCCATACTAATATCATCACATGTGGCATTGACTTTCCACTCCAATGCATGCTCAAATTTTGTAGCAATATTATTGAGTTGTTGCTCAACTATCTCTTTTGACGTTCCTCTTTCTGTTAGTTCCTCTTCTCTTATGTCATCTCTTTGTGCTAGCATAAGTACAGCTTTATCTAGCTACACCTTAGGTTAGAATTCGTCTCCACTCCTCATGACCACATCCTTCTAGCAGTCTTCCTTTGTCTCTGGTTTGCTTAACCAATCCTCTAGTAACCTCATCTCATTCTCCCATTGAGTGAGGATTTTATCTGAATGATCCTCTTCTTTCATATCTTGGGAATATTTCAATCTATTCTCCTTATCTTTCTACACTATAGTATCTACTAGTTTTCCACCTTTTCCTGCACCTGCAACACATGCACTTTTATTTTTAAAACATTTTACCCCATGTCCTCTTCCTCGAATGCCTCCTACATCACCTCTTCACATGAAACACGCACACTAGCCCCTGTTGGGCTGCTTGGTAGGAATATTCTGAACTCCCCAATGATCAAGTGCACCTCTAATCCTTATCTTCTTTTGTCAGCACTCCTTGTTGATATAAACTCTCCTCTAAGTTATCAAGACTCTCATATAGTATCACCTCTTCCTTTCCCACCTGGAAAATTGAATTTTCTTTTCTTCCCTCATGGAATTCTATGAGATATTCGAATGATCTCTTCTCATTTCCCTCTTGGCTATCTGTGAGATCTTTAATTGATCTCTCTTCCTCATCACCGATGCTCTCTCCATATTTCAGTTCACAAATGCAAACCATCTTCTCCTCTGTGTCACTGAGGTTTTCCACTTGCCTTAGCCACCTCCTCAATACCTGCTTCCGTTCCATGGAAATCAATTTTTCGATAGGCCACTTCACCTTCTGCTTCATGAGCCACTCATATCTCCATCTCCTATGCACTTTTTGTTGCATCCTCAACATCAACCTGTCGAGCTCCTCTATGGTCTCATTGAGCTCTCTATCCATATCCTCTTTGCTCATCTTCTTGGGGTATCATATTCGACCTTATATATGGCCTTTAGTAGCCATTTTCCTCCTTTGCATGTCCTCCTAGAAAGTATACTATCTATTGCACACTTGCAAACAGTTATTCACACCCAAAGCCACAATACTTTGTTTCCTCCTCCTTTTCCTAGAGTCTACAGACAAAAATCATCTCTGATACCACTTGATGGTTTCAAAAAAAATATTTTCTACGTTATGATACCACTTGATGAAAATACCAATCACTCATAGGGGATCGCGCGACCTCTGGATCTAAGGATAGTTCACAGTAGGGAAATGAATTAGCTATTGGGCTCCTGCTGAACCCTCGAAATCATATACCACAGGCCTTTTCTCTTTTCCCTGCATGCAAATTTGCGTTTGCGAGGGTCTATTTACCTAAGCAGAGAAATCCACATGACCTCAAGATAAAACCATGGGCTAAACCTATAAATGGCGGAGACTCTAACACTTCAGAGCTCTGAGCTTCGATAGTTCTAGCAACAACACCTCACAATCCTCTTGAATGTCGAATTTGTGAACAACCAAACAACGATGGAGATCAAAGGCTCTCAATACGTATCAAGATCTACAACTCATAGGGATTTCGGGACTCTGGGATTCGGGAGTCTTCCCTGCTTCAACACGCGATACTTCTGAATACGTGAATTATGAATTAACAGATTGGATTATTGTCATCCACTTCAAATCAATGGTATCTATTTACTTTGTGCTTCGAGCTTCAAAGATTTTCGTGAAACAACTCTTCAAAACCTTGGTAGTACTGAACTGGTGAACTGTTGGATCTACAATCCACGTGTCCCTCTCAACAGATGATTGATATCTACTCTAGCCTTTGGGAGTTCTTGAACCACAACACTTTACACCTCTGTTCTCCCAAACGTTTGGATTTTCGAACCACTAGAAATATTATGACACATGGCCCTGATGTCAAGGGTTAGGATTTTCTTTGAGCTTCGAAGCTTTGTTAATTTCTCGTGCTCTTGCAACGACGCCTTAAATATTTCAGAAAGTCGGGCTTCCATACCATGCTTGATCTGTGGACACGTGTCCTCGTCTACTAACGGTCCAGATTAACTTCCAATCTAGGACTTCGAGAAACTTTTCTCCTCCACAATACACACTTAATAATTTATGAATTCATGAAGTTCGAAGGACTTCAAGGATTAAAACCCGTGATCCTTCTCCAGATCCAACAGTCGTGAAAGGATTTGGCTCCTCTCGAATAGATCTCGTCTACTTGTCCTCCAAACAAAATGGATTCTTCCTTTAGAGAACTAAATCTCGCTATCCTTCCTGATATTTTCAAACTTTAAAGGACTTAGGCCCTGGCACACACTTGCGTTACTTCTCTCGAGATTGAGACTCAAAAACTCTCTCGTGCACTCCTTGCGCTTGATCACCTTGAGATTCTTTCAACACTTCACTAAGTGTTGGCCCTCTGCATGCCTTTCATGGGTATTATTCAAGATTTTATACTCTATTGAGTATATATTCACTCCTTGCACTCACTAATCGAAATTCTATCTATCTCTCCTTAGCTCTCGATTTTGAAAATGACTCTGCATTCACACTCCTTACGTGGCCACTATGCACTCCTTGCACCAGTATTTCAGAAGAGAAACAATTGAAACTTATGGAACATCAAAGTTTCACTCATTCAACCATGAGATACACACACATGCATATAAACACAGAAAAATAGATAACATAACATTACCCAAATAACTTAGAGATAAGCAAACTCAGAATTTGAAGCAAATATCCTCTATTATATTCATTTAGAAAATATTTACATAGGTTCTTGCATCTCTCAGCTTCTTCTCTACAACTCTCCAATGAAATTTTTTCAATAACAATCCCTTCTGGGAATACATTACATACATATATACATGAGGGGGCTTCTCAAGCCTTCCCTCCAGACTAATTTTGTGTTATCATTTCGCAATTAAAGCAATATACCACTAATCTTATTACATTAAATGGATAATTACAACCCAGATATGAGTCGATGTTTGAAATATGTACAATCCTACATGTAATTAAAGAAATTACAATCTCCTGGAGTGCATGTAATGGCTCTTTCCCCAAAATATTAAAGGGCCTTTTATTAGAAAGGTTTAAAATTTAAAGTGACACACCCTCCTTGGAATCCAAACCAGTTTTGAATGTGTTGCGTTGGATGCTAAGTTGTCCTCCATTGTGCCTCATTGAATGATGACAATGATGCTCCTACATAAATTTAGCATATGTTTTAAAAGATAAATGAGAAAGCATATTAATAAGCCATACTATTTAATTATTTTCAATTATATTGATGTACAAGTTGATTTTTTTTCTTTGCATACTTTCCAAACATAAAATATTTAATTAATTATCAATTGATGATGTTATGTTTACGTGGTTGGCATAATGTCAGTAAAACACCATAAATCTATGTGGTGCAATGGTCGTAAATTTTGCATCAGAAAGTTGGATGAAATGAAGAAAACATTTGATTATGGGATAACTATAGTCTTTGAGGTGACAAATGTTTCCTCTAGAAGTGATAGATATCCATAACTATTAGAAAATCAATACTATGGGTATTTGGAAGATATTATTGAGTGTGACTTTAAATCCTTCATATATATATATATAACAGAGCCCTATGTTCTTCCAAGTCAATGTGAATAGGTTTTTTACTCAGAGTTTCCAAGTAGAGGGGGTTGATCATTTTTTATTAGACATGATCCAAGAGGAAGGTTGGTAAAGTATAATGTAGAGGAAGATCAAGAGGGTATTGAAGAAGAAGATGATGTAGAGGATCAACATGAGTTAAATGATCATGTTCCAAAGGAAGATGTTGAAGAATTAGTTGAACCAGATGATGTAGGAGAAAATGTTCATGAAGATGACAGATGTGGACTTGGATGGAGAAGATGATCATCAATTACATTGAAGTGTACAAGGTATGCCTTAATATATANGAGAGAGAGAATTATTGACTTGTGTTGGTATATTGTATAAATTAGTTTTCAAGTTTAATTATGTTATTTTCTTTTATGTTGGTATATGTTGTAGGAGACGTTTCTTAATTATGACAAAAAACACATTCATTTATTTTCTAGTACATATATTTTTTCGGGTTTTGGGGAAGAGAGTGATGTGGGGGGGTGCAGATGATTTTCCACCTTGACGTGGTTGGCCCCATTCAGTAGAGAATATTAAACAATTCTCGAAACAAAGAGAAGCTCGACAAGGTTAATGCCTCAAAAAAATATTTATTTGGTTATTATGGGAGGGTTTTCAGACTCAAACATGACTCAAACAAGTAATTCAATAATCAAATGTTATTTATTTATTCTATCAAAACCCAAAAATAAGGTGTGTCCGCTCATGTACTTCACCCCACTTATAAGTGACATGTGAATGGGGCCAACATTGAATTTTTTCAATTTTTGCTTGTATGGACTGAAATTTGACATGGTCATACTAGACGCATGCAATTACAGTGTGGGAAGGTTTCCAGACTCAAACATGACTCACACAAACAAATTGACAATCAAACAACAAGTCTATAGAATAATTAATGTGAAGGACTAGATGAATTAATACATAAATCCTACATCATATTTTGATATGAATATTCCCGAATCCTCTATGAAAATATAGGATCAAATCCTATTTCATCAAATATTTGGTTATTTGATCACAACCCAAAAATAAGACACGCCTGCTCATGTACTTGAAACTAATGCATATAAGTGACATGTGAATGGGGCCAACGTTGAATATTTTTCAATTTGTTCTTGTATGGATTGAAATTTGGCATGGTTATACTAGACACGTGCAATAATGGTGTGGGAGGGTTTCCAGACTCAAACATGACTCACACAAACAATTTGAAAATCAAACAACAAGCCTATAGAATAATTAATGTGAAGGACTAGATGAATTAATACATAAATATGACATCAAATTTCGATATGAATATTCGTGAATCCTCTACAAAAATACAAGATCAAATTCTATTTCATCAAAGCTTTGGTTATTTGATCAGAACCCAAAAATAAGGTGTGCCTCCTCATGTACTTGAAACCGACGCATATAAGTGACATGTGAATGGGGCCAACGTTGAAATATTCTCAATTTGTTCTTGTATGAACTAAAATTTGAGATTATTAGACTAGACCCATGCATTGAAGGTATGGGAGGGTTTCTAGACTCAAACATGACTCGCACAAACAATTCGGCAATCAAAATACAAGCATATAGAATAATTAATGTGAATGGGGCCAATGTTGATTTTTTTTTTTTCAATTTGTGCTTGTATGAACTGAAATTTGACATGCTATAGGACAACAGACATGCATTGACGGTATGGGAGGGTTTCCAAAATCAAACATGACTCAAAAAAACAATTCGACAATCAAATATTCTTTGGTTATTCTATCAAAACCCAAAAATAATGTGTTCCTTCTCATGTAATTGACCTTGCTTATAAGTGACATGTGAATGGGGCCAACGTTGAAATTTTTTCAATTTGTGCTTGTATGGACTGAAATTTGACATGGTTAGACTAGAGGAATGAAATGATGGTGTGGGGTGGTTTCCAGAATCAAACATGACTCACAAAAAAAATTTGACAATCAAACAACAAGCCTATAGAATAATTAATGTGAAGGACTAGATGAATTAATACATAAATCTGACATCAAATTTCAATATGAATATTCTCGAATCCTCTATGAAAATACAGGATCAAATTATGTTTCATCAAATCTTTGGTTATTTGATCATAACCCAAAAATAAGGCACGCTTTCTCATGTACTTGAAACTGACGCATATAAGTGACATGTGAATGGGGCCAACGTTGAAATTTTTTCAATTTGTGTTTCTATGGACTGAAATTTGACATGGTTAGACTAGACAAATGTATTGATGGTATGGGAGTGTTTTTGGAGTCAAACATGACTCTCACAAATAATTTTATAATGAAACAACAAGCCTATAGAATAATTAATGTGAATGGGGCCAATGTTGAATTGTTTTCAATTTGTGCTTGTCCGGACTGAAATTTGACATGCTAGGAAAACACACATACATTGATTGTATGGGAGGTATG
>ML780735.1:7054-26688 GCA_009831015.1 Picea engelmannii
TTTTTTATTAAAAGTAAAAAATATGGGGCAGTCCAGCGGATGGTTTGTATATTTGTGGAATTTTGAGTGTTGTTTATAGGTCGTGGAACAATGGAAGGGAAATTTTGAGCCCGCCTGTCCGGGAACCCACAAGAAAAAAAATGGGTAAGTATGGAATAGGAAAACGACCGGTCATACTTGTTTTCGCTAATATATTGAAATTTGTAATAGATATCCCATTACCTGGCAAGATATTTTTTGCATCTATATCGTGGAATTCCGGGTGTTGTTTATAGGTCACAAAACAATGCAAAGGAAATATTGAACCCACGTTCCTGGTAGGCTGCAAGAGAAAAAGTCGGTAAGTATTTGTAATAGATATCCCATTACCTGGTAGGACATTTTCTGCATGTTTCTGTACAATTTGTGTAGGAATGGTTATTATGATGGTATCCTCGAGGCATGGTGAGTTGTTATCATTAAACCTCAGTTATTTCATACTTAGAAAGAAGTGAAAAGGGCACGGGCACAGGAAACAATGATTAGGAATTGGATATTTCTTGAACCCACCAACCCGACGATCTATGAAAGAAATTTGAAGAAATGGCGAAGTATGGAAAGTGGACAAACAAGCTTCAAAATGGGGTGACAATAGTTCCACAACAAACATGAGGACCCGATGGTCAAATTGTATGTCTCAAAAGTTTTCAATGCAAAATGTGTATCGTGGAAGAGGGGATGGTAGGCAGACTATGTAATACGAAAGACGATATGATGTGAGAGTCCAGTTGTAAATTTGTATATTGTGGAAGTCAGGGTGTTGATTGCAGGTCACAAAACAATAGAAGTGCAATCTAGAGCCCGCCTACACAGGAATCCACGGTCGGAGAAGTGGTTGGGTATGGAATGGGGAAGTGGTCGATCGGAGTTGCGATATAAAAGAACGAGTTCAAATGTGAACACGCAAGTCCGCCAAGCTGCGCGGCTAGACATTTTTGGAAAAACAACCAAGTAACAAGAAAGATAAAGTACAGGGAAAAGAGAAACATGAATTTGGTTAAGTATAGAAGATGGAAAATAAGGGTTAATACATTCACATCTGTAATAGATATCCCATTTCCTAGAAATAATTTTTTACATGTTTCTGGAGAAGTTATATACTTACTGCACATACTTGGAAAGAAGTGCGAAGGTGGCGGGCACAGAAAAAAACGACTAGTAATTGGAAATTGTCTGAACCCGCCAACCCGACGATCCCCGAAAGAGATTGCAATAAATGGCTATGGAAAGCGGTGGAATGGGCTTCAAAATAAGCTAACAAGGGTTCTCAAGGAGACATGAGGCCCCGATGGTAAAATTGTATTGATCGAAACTTTTGAGTGCATACTGTGTAACACAGAAGAGGAGCTGATGTAGGAGTATGAAATTCAATATGTATAGTGCGGAAGCTGGGGGGATGTTTGAAGGTCAAGGAACAGTGGAAGTGCACTCCTCCTGTCTGGGGATCCGCAAGCAGAAAATTCAGGTAAGTATGGAATTGGAGGTGCGAAAGAGATTCCAAGAAATGGTGAAATATGGAAATCGGACGTAGGGGCTTCAAAATGGGGTGACAATAGTTCCCCAGAAGACATGAGGACCCAAAGGTCAAATTGCAGGTCTCTAAACTTTCACATGCAAACTGTGTATCATGGAAGAGGGTATGATGTGGGAGTGCAACAGTAAATTTGTATATCGCGGAGGTCCGGGTACTGTTTACAGGGCACGAAATAATGGAAGTGCAATGTAGAGCCTGCCTGCCTAGGAATCCGTGATCTGAAAAGTGGTCAGGCATCGAATGGATAGCGGTCGATTGGAGTCGTGATATAAAAGCAAAGCGCAAATTTTAATCCGTGATTCATCCAATGCGCACATTGAGACATTTTCGAAAAAATGACTAAGTAACAAGAAAGAGAGAGTAGAGGGGAAAAAGAAACGAGAATTTGGTTAAGTATAGAAGAGGGAAAATAAGGTCCAATATATTCAAATCTGCAATAGATATTCCATTTCCTGGCAAGATCTTTTCTGTATGTTTCTGGAGAAGTTGTATACATATTGCATATACTTGGAAATAAATCTGCAGGTAGCAGGCACAGGAAACAACAACTAGAAATTGGAAATTTTCTCAACCCGTGAACTCAACGATCCACGAAAGAGATGTCAAGAAATGGTCAAGTGTGGAAAGCGGTTGGATGAGCTTCAAAATAGGGTGACAAGGGTTCCCAAGGAGACGTAAGGCCCCGACTGTCAAATTGTATATATCGGAACATTTGAGTGCAAAATGTGTAACACAGAAGGGGGGATGATGTGGGAGTCCAAAAGTAAATCTGCATATCGCAGAAGCCAGAGTGTTGTTTGCAGGTCACCAAACAATGGAAAGTGCAATTTAGACAAAGGGGAAGTGCTCGATCGGAATTGCCATATAAAAGCATGGATGAAAATGTGAATGCGTGAATCCGCTAACCCGTGCAACAAGACATTTTTGGAAAAAAATGAGTAAGTAACCAGAAAGAGAAACTATAGGGGATAAAAGAGTGGGAATATAGAGAGGTGGAGGGAAATTTTTGTAAGCAGGAATTGGTTTCAAACAAGCCCCATTATTGAAAAACCATCATTTTCTAGTAATTGTCAGCAAATGCTTTGTTGAAGATTAGATTTTATTGCAACTTGTGGAGTAATTGTGTTCTTGATACATTCTTCCATGACTTTAACATATTAACTTAAGTATTAAACTTCTTGCATGATGGGTTGTTAGCATTAAAGCTTAATAATTTCATGTCTAGAAACAAGAATGACGATCTTGTTGCAACATTGTGATTTGGTCTTGCTATGTTCTATCTGCATTATGAATAGAATTGAACGTTGGTTTGAAACTGTTTGAAATTCATTTTTGTTTCCATAAAATCCTGATGGATCAACACAATGCATTGTCATATCATTGTTAAATGCTCCATTTTAGAACAAATTACTTAAGCAAATACAATATCTAAGAACTACGAGACAATTGAACCATGACAATGAGAAGAGGTGTTAAATTCAGAAAAGAAGCAACAACCAAGACTCCAAGGAATTTTTTTTAATAGTAAATCCATTAAAAAAAAAAGAATATTGAGAACTGTATATCTATCCATAGAAATTGCACCGAGTTCTTTGGGCCAAAACATTGAACATATTTTCCATAAACACAGACACAAGATCTGCAACATGAAGGAGCCATCGAGATTCTCTTCAACATGCATACAAAACTAATTACCATGCTTTTTTTAGGAAATCCTTGTAGTCTTCTCCTAGGTGGGTCAATGTTCGGTGCCTCGATCTCAATATATTGCAGAAGACTTGAGGCGGAAAATAAACATGAGAGTTGTTCTGTAGTGGAATAAATCCTTGGCTTGAAGTAGATGAACAACAATCCTGCCATAAAACTGATAGTTCTAACAAGCTTCCCATGAGGAGGAATATGAAAAATGTTGCAGGGCAAAAAGAATAGCCCGAAACGGAAAGTTAGGACACACCAAGAAACCATGTCCTCACAGTCGAAAAATTCAGGAAATCCTTGGGAGGAAGGAGATGAGTAGTAGGAATATTCCTTGCACCAATGGGAGTTCCAGTCGTCATTCCCTAAGATGTTAATTGTATATCCAGAGAATAGGACAATGGTCCCGCAATTGAATAATTTTTTGGCTTGAAGTATATCTTTGGGAGCATCAACATATAATTTCCTTACAATGAAAGAATTCCTCCCAAAATGGACTAATTTGGACATCTAGAATTCCTAATTTCGAGCTGCAAAGAGGCTATTGCATTCAACGTTGGTTTCTTTTCTGAAACCCCTTCTTTTGGTGTTGTCAGGACCCCCATCACCTAGCTGGGAAGTGCCACTCGTTATCATTGACTTCAATTTGGGTGCAGGAGTGGGAACAATGTCTGCATTTCCATCATCCATTGTCATATCATCATCCATCAGATTCTTCTGGCTCAAAATCCATTGCATCAACCTCTGCACCAGCCATCAATGTAGGCGGGCAGGTTGTCTGAGCAGGCAGGGTTGCCTTGGAATTCTTTGGCTTGAAATATATCTCTTGGTGCACCAAGGGACCATCCCCTTTTTTTCTCCTGGGAGGAGGGAGATGAGTAGTAAGAATATGCCATGGAATTAGAAACCTCTGGCCAACATGCCTGAAGGTGTTTACTGTATCTGGAAAGAACTATCGTGGAAATGCTACCATAAGTTAACGGGAATTTCCGTTTGCTCCAGATGATTTTGAAATTAAAATTGGGGAGGGATAATATAACCCTCCACAAATATTGGTTTAATGTGTATCAATGGAAGATCTCCTCGAGCCTTTCGTTGATCAATGACAATCTCTAGGGTTCGTGTGTAATGATATGTTGCCATTAAAGCTTACTAATTGCATATTTAGAAAAAAGTGTGAAGGTGGTGGTGACGACGAAGAGAGATTAAAAATTAGATATTTCGTAAAGGCGCCAACCAACCGACACACGAAAGAGATTGAATCATGTTTGAAATGAATACTTGGAAAGGATAACACTCTTCTCCACAAATCTTGGTTTAATTCGTATTAATGACAAATCTTCTCCGGCCTTCCATACATTAATGGATATCTTAACGGTTCCTGCACGATGAGCTACTAGCATTAAAGCTTAATAATTACATATCTATAAAGAAGTACCAAGGTGGCGGGGATGGTGAAGAGCGACTAAGCATTGTACATTTCGTCCACCTACCAACCCGTGAAATAGATTCCAGGAAATGGCCAAGTATGGAAAGTGGTGGGGTGAGCTTCAAAAATAGGGTCACAAGATATACTTAGGAGACGTGAGGGGCCGATGGTCAAATTATATGTCGCAAGGACATATTTCGGCTGTCAATTTGTATATCGCAGAATTTTGGGTGTTGTTTGTATGTAGAAGAACAATGGAAGCACAATGTTGAGCAAGCTTGGCCAAGAATCGACGATGGTAATAGTGGCCAAGTATGGAATGGACAAGCGGTTGGTTGGACTCGTGATATAAAAGAATTAGACATACTCGGAACAGGGAATATTGACATGATTGAAAACAGGTCCACAAGCTCTACTCAAGAGACGTGAGGGCCCGATGGTCAAATTGTATCTACCCCAACTATTGAATGAAAAATGCGTAACACGGAACATGAGACAATGACGAATTTCGTGGGTCAATTTGTATATTGCAAAACTTTGGGCGTTGTATATAAAAGCATGAGACATTCAGAAAAATGACACATTTGAAAAAGGACCAAGTAAACATAAAGAGAAAGCAAACGAGATAAAGGGGAATTTGTTTGCTAATTTGTAGATCATGGAAGTCCGAGTGATTTTTGTAGGCGGTGAAACAATGGAAACACAATGTTGAACCCGCCTATCTGGGAACCCGCGATCCAAAAAATTTGTTCAATATGAAACGGGGAAGTAGTCGGTCGAGCTAGTGATATAAAAGTAATAGTGGAAATATGAAGACGTGAATTCGCTAACTCCCGCACCTAGACATTTTCTGAAAAACGAGTAAGTAACTAGAAAGGGAAAGTAGAGGGCAAAAAGAAAGGGGATGACAATTTTCGGAAGTGGGAATTGGTATAAGAAAGCCCCATTGATGGTCTTAATAGTAACTATGAAATGCATTAAACATGTGAACATGTTCTTCAATCAAGGAATAGATACAACGAGCCATGCTTATAGTTTCCAGGATCTGTTTGTATAAGAGAACCATCGAAAAACTACAAGAAAATCAATTTTGTGATGTTTAAGTAAAGGTATTCTACTATCAGCTTCACCGCAAGTATAACAACAAGGAATTTTAATTTTAATGTCCTCTCGTTGATATGATAGTTGCATTGGACTTCACATAATATATATTCTTTTATTTCAAATTATTCCAGGAGATTAATTTTGCTAAGTTCATTGATCAAGGAAAAGTGCTAAAACGAGTCACATACTACATTTGCGTCACAAAGTTTATATTAAAAGGAAAATCATGTCCTCTATAGTCTTTAAGATCATAGAAAAATTGCGAATATCCTGAATGTATTATTAATTTTCGAGAACAAAGCATACAACCAAGAACCAAGTAAACACCAAATGTATTGAAAGTTGAGGTAGAAGGCAATGCATGAACACAGAAGGCATCAAGCAAGATCCCACAAGGTTCCATAGAGTAGTACACATTGACCTTTGCATCAAACAATTTGATATATAAAATAAACACATCATGGCATTGGTTTTGTCTTACATCTGGTATATGTTCCCACAAAAAAATAACCGGGGCCATGGGATATGAACAAAAGTTTGCCAAACACAAGACAACACAAAACCAGCGGAGCTTCGCCACTGTACGCTAGATATAACCAGACCTCAAAATGGGGAACAAGAAAGTTGTCGATTACTATTTTACCATTAATCAAGATCACTATGGACATTTTCTTCTGATATTGCCATGGTCTATCACTACTAGTTTTAACAATGCCAAATTTCCAATATTATTGGAATGCTTGATGGTTATGCCCAGAGGAGAAAACTATTTCGACGGTTCAAAGGATGAGCCTGAGTTATTTACAGTTGGATACTTTTTATGGGGTTTGCGCTCATTCTTCTCATTTCTGGACTGAACAATCTTATGAGTGTGTACATCACCAACAACTGCACCTGCCTGTATGAATTCCAATGCCTGAACTCCCCAATATCTATAGCGAGTTCTAAAAATCTCAAGCTCGTGTTTCAATCCATGATGACTCCTTTTTTTTTTCAATTAGGGCATCGAGAAAATTCAGATACCATACCATAAATGTATAGTTGGAGACCATTTTTTTATTTTATTTGAGTACCCAAAAAAAATGAAAAAATCCTGCCATGGCTATATAGTTGGAAAACAATTGTCCAATTTGGGCACCCAAAAACATGCAGACTCCTCCAACAAAGCCACAGCCATCCACCATTTTTTTTTTAATTTGCACACTGTAACAAATATGCAAAATTCTTACTGGGAGATGCAAAAAAATAAAAAAATAACAACATCGATTGCATTTGTAGTTAGATTCTCGTTGTTGTTTCAAGTGCACAAGAAGAGACAAAATCTATTGAAAGAGAATTTTACAGCTATAGATGTAAACTCTGAAGAACATTCATTTGGGTGTTGAAGAAAAATTACAGACATACAAGAGATATTTTCGTTTCCTACCAAATCTTGATATGAATATTTTTTTATTTTTTATTTTCTTCAGCCAATATGCAATATTGCATTGTCCTCATTTAAGGTAAATTTTCTATGTATCTGAAAGTCATGCAACATTTAGACATTGTTTTCCTTTTTCTGTGGGTATGCTTCATATGGCAATTCCGCTAACCCAAGAAGCACATCTTGTAACAGAGGTTGTCTAATTGTACAATGTACGGTTGTGTTGCCCATGGTTTGGATGACAACATTGAGGCAATGTCTATATATGTAAGGAAATTTTTGACTGCATCATAGACAATCAATTGTATTATCACTTATGAAAGAAAAAGAAAAAGTAGGAGAGTTTAATTTCGCAAATACAGGCTCAAAGGGGGTCGAGTACGCATTCACTGAAACCAAAACACCTTCAACCTGGAAACGTGAGTATAAGAATTAATATATTGAATAATATAATATACAACTGCAAAAAAAAACCCGCATAAATTTGGTGAAGGCAATTTGTATGACCAAAGTGAGGATGAATCTGTAGATGTATACGCACAATAGTTGTAGAGCTACTTAGTTTCTTGACATCCTGTACTATGTCTTCTCGCAATTCCGTTACAAATGTTCCTTGGGTTGTACGAAAGATCATTTCTTTAACATCTCTTTTCTTTGTTATATTTTTGAAGAGCATAAGTGGAAACTTCCCTTTATGCAATTGTTGTTCCATTGACGAAAGAAAATTTGAATAGGTGTCGAACAATTGCAGTTGCAACATGGAACAGTGCAATATTTGTGTAACTTAACCGAGATACATGGACATGTGAAAGTAAAGGACAAAACTGGATATGGAGAACATTGCCATTTCCTTGTCATTGTCTGACTCTCCATATTTTATATGGAGAATGTGTTGCGAGCCAAGTTTTCTCGCGAGTGTGACAGCTGCGCCAATGGTTTCGATTGGGTAAATGTTGTTGCTCTATGCAAGTTGGCTAATAGTTGTGTCTGGGATGAAACAATATTCTAAACAAATAGCGGGAATTTTTTCCACAATACTTGTTTCATTGAGTGATATAATCCGATCACAATCACCACGGTCATATACTATTTTGGGAAATATATTGAAATTTTTAATGGATATCCCATTACCTGGCAATATATTTTCTGCATGTTTCTGGACAAGTTGTGTGGGATTAGTTAGTGTGACTGTCATCAGGGCCTCCATGTATGTCATGTCAGCATGCATAATGGATCTAGTTTTGTTTGCCTTGTCCAAGTAGGTGCTATAGACGACCATTATGTCCCCAATGAACACTTGTCCAGTTCAACGGTTGTTCAAGCCCTCTATTGATAGTATTTTGGGTGTTACAAGTTTAGACTTGGTGACATTTTTTGAATAGGAAAAGTAATGTGAATGGTAGTGTGCATTATTTTTTTGTTTTCTTTGTTTCCTGGAATAAATGTACAAGTAGATGCAGAGCTTGGATGAACTATGGAGCCAAAGTTTTTCAACTAAACCTCTTAGTCTGCAAAACCTGCGCTATGTTCAGTGTCTCGCTTACACTTGTTGATACTTCTTGTGAACTGCAAAGTATGTGTTGCAGATGACACCGACATATTCACCATGCCATAGATGAATAAATATATGAGTATTTTTGTTTGTTAAACATATGAGGAACATAATGTATGCATATTTACCTTTGGCCTTGTCGGTCTATTGATGTTTGGGATGATTGACTACTCATGGCCATGTCACTAGTCCAACTTTTTCTAATGCAAGCATGTGTGGATGAACATCATAAGGACTAAACAAGAATATTCATTTTATATTGTCCATAATTGTTCTTAATGTCACATGCAGGGTCGAAGGAGATGGAATACGAAATAAGGTGTCAAGGGATACTCAGGAAACATGAGGACCCGAGGGTCAAATTGTATGCCTCGGATTTTTTGATTAAAAAAAATGTGTAACAGTAAATACGGCATGATGGCGGGGTATGATGTCCAATCTGTATATCGTGGAACCTATGAAGCCAGAGGCACAATCTTTAACTCACCAGCCTAGGAAATCGCAATCGACAAAGTGGGTAAGTATGGAATAAGGTAGAAGCATGACCATAAATGTGAACCCGTGAGTCTGCCAACCCGTGCACCAAGGAATTTTCGGAAAGACAACTAAGCAAAGCAATTAGAAAGAAAAAGGGATAATAGGAAATGGAAAAATTAGAAATGGGGAGGGCACAAAGGCCCATTGTTGCCAAATCATCGTTTTCTAGTCCAATATTATATGCCCCCACCCATTTTGTATGTTTAATTTACTAACACAGTTGGTATACCTTTTCAAAGATTGTACCACAAACCCCTCTACTGTCGCATATAAGAATTCATCTTCCTATCCAACCAATCTGTTTCTTTCAAGGTAGCAATGCCAAACATACAGTGGACATGAAGGCAAGTTAGTATGCATAACGACATGTAAAAGAAATAAATACAGTTCTATTTACTTCAATGTAGCAACAAAGAGAATACAATTCACATGAGAATAAGCAGAAAGATACGTAGTATATACATACAACAACAAAAAGGTGCAAAGTAGTAGAACAAGTAGAACAAATACACAGACAATAAATGAAATACTAAACACTGGAATATGAAATAAGAGTACAGGTATGCACCTCTGTAACTCCTCTGCTACATTCGTGCCAAAGACTCCATCGTCCTCTTCAACCACTCTGTTTGTTTAAATGTAGCAATGCAGGAAAAATACAATGGACATGAAGGAAGTTAGTATGCATGAAGACATGTAAAAAAAAAATAAACAAAGTTTGAATTTTTTCAATGTAGCGGCACAAGAAATACAAAGGACATGAAGATAAGTTATTATGTAGGAAGGTACACAATATCTACACATAATAAACTAGGTGAACACATATACAGAAAATAAATGAAATACAAAATAATGGAATAGGAAATAACAGTACAAGCATGTACCTTTCTATCTCCTCATCCACCACTGCAATTAAGACTCCTTTGTTTTCTCCAGCTATTACGTTTGTTTGAATGTGGGAATGCACAAAATACAATGAACATGAATGGAAGCTGGTATGCAGCGGAGAACAAGTAATATGTACATATAGTAAATGAGAATCAACGAATAGAATAAAATATAGTTAGAAACATGAACCTTTTCTTTTCTCCATCCATGGTTGTAAATATATAAAGTTTTTTCCTATGCAAAATATTTAAGAAATTGCATGGCCATAGCTAAATGATTTTGGTTTTCTGTGGCAAAGTATTCAGATATGCTTCCAGACATGGAAATATAATTTTGCAATATCTTTGTTGTACATATCATATCTCAAGTACAAGACAAAATTTTATCATGGTCACACCAATCTGTGTAGAGGATAAAGAGGTTGTATTGTGATATGGGCACATTTCACCATATATGGTTAATAAGTGTGTTTTGCACATGTTTTATTTTAACAAAAAGACAACGGATATTGTAATTGCACATGTACTTGTCCAATTATTTTTTATGCCACTATTTTCTATCATGTCAACACTGAAGTATCAACAAAATTTTACAGCAGAACAAGCACCAGATCTCGACTTCACTAGAAACGACAAAAAATAGAACCGCAGATCCACTCGCGGGTGCAGGACCTAAACACCGCAAAGCGCCAAAAAAAAAACCAACTCCAACTGTCGGTGCGGGACCCCAACCATGCAAAGCCGAAGTAAACAAAAGAAAACAACAAGCAACAAACTAACGAGAAAGCACGAACATGCCCAATTGTAGCCCCAGGGCCCCAAACTCATAAACTTGAGCCAAACAACAACAAGAAGCAACCGAGGAACCAATGAACCAACAAACAAGTAACAAACACTGAACGAGTAAACAACATATGTATCTCCAACAATTACCAAACTGCAGTCGAAGCACAAAAGGAACCTGAAACATATGACGAGCATGCCAATAGAAATAAGAAAACATTCTTACTTGCAAACTGCAAACACTGAACAACAAAGAAGGAATAGAAAATGAAATCATGGCATTGAAACTTACTCTGAAACAATGAACGACAGAAGTGCAGGTCGAATTGTGGGTGCAACACCTTGACCCTACAAAGTTAAAAAAAAATAGATCCAACTGCGAATGTAGGACCCCAACCCTACAAAGTTGAAGTAAACAAAAGCAAGCAACAAGCACCAACAGGTCCAACTGCAAACGCAAGTCCCCAACCTTGCAAAGTTGAACCAAACAACAACAAGAAGCAACCGACGAACCAACGAAGAAGAAGCACCCACCGAACCAGTAAACAATGTATGTAGCTTCAACGATGACCAAATTGCATTCCAAGCTTAGAAGAAGTATGAAACATACAATGCCTATTCAACTGGTGGTGGACAACAATATTGTCCAAATTCACTGCAAGATTGCATAGAAAATTTCGAGGAAAAATGTACTCTAAGAAGCCTATTTAGGTAAACATTTAAGGTTGTCAGGTTGTCTAAGGGCCTCGCGGTATGCACACATTTAATTTGTCAGGCCTGTTTCAAGACCTCGCACTATGTAAACATTTATGATGTCAGGCCTATTCAAGCAACTCAAAAAAAGTGTCAATGATCTAAACCTTCGGTATGCAAACATTTCAATACAAATACAAAGGACTAATAATAATAATAATAAATAAGGCCTAATAATAGTAAAAGGACATATTAATATGCGATCACTATAGTCCCACTATGCATTCGACAGAGACCAATAATTAAAAAAACATTAAAAAACAACGTCTGTACTCAAAACTTTCGGTTTGTAAACATTTCAGTAAAAATGTAATAAAAATTAAGAAGAAACGTCTAAGCTCAAAACTTTGGATATCTACACACTTACAACATTGGGAACAACGAAGCTGGCAATAAGACCTCAAATATATTCTCCAATAAGACGATGACATATAAGTTTTTTTTATATATAAAAAATAATGTTTTTACTTTTATAGTATGAACAATATAGATGCAAAAATTTATAGTCAAAGGACATATTAATATGAAGTCAACAAATTATCGATCGCTATAGTCCCTCTCGCCTTCGACAGGGACTAATAATAAATAATTATATTAAAATTTTAAAGTTTCAATTTTTCAAAAAACTTACATTCTAAAAAAAATTATTCTAAATAAATTTAAAAGATGTCTCTCATTACAACTTAATTAAAATAATAAATAATTATATTAAAATTTTAAAGTTTCTCTTTTTTCAAAAGAACTTACATTCTAAAGAAATTTTATTCTAAATAAATTTAAAAGATATCTTGCATATGGAAATGATATTTTTACTAAATATATCAATATAAATTAATATATTTAATTTAAGAGAATTTGAATCAAAGATTTATTAATCTTACATTTTCAAGAAATTGTATTCTCAATAAATTTAAAAGATGTCTCGCATATGGAAATGATATTTTTACTAAATATATCAATATAAATTAATATATTTAATTTAAGAGAATTTGAATCAAACATTTATTAATCTTACATTCTCAAGAAATTTTATTCTGAATAAATTTAAAATATGTCTAGCCTATGGAAATGATATTTTTACTAAATATATCCATATAAATTAATATATTTAATTTAAGAGAATTTGAATCAAACATTTATTAGCATAAAATTAATAATGTTAATGATAAGCAATTGAAATAATTCATAAATAATTAAAAAATATTTTTTTATAAAATAGTTATTTTATTTTAAATAATATATAAAAGAAATTTTAAATAATAAATTAAATAATTAAAAATATTAATATAAGTAAAATTCTAATATTTTGATAATAAAATAATTTATAATAAAGTATATAAAAAAATTATTAATATAAAATAAAATTTTAATGTTTAGGAATGATTGTTACTCTTCCCACCCGATTTCAATTCTTTGTGAGTGACATGTTGTGCTTTTAAATGGGTCTACAAGATGCTCTTATTATTGAACCCTCAATATTCCAAAAATACTCGATATCCCTATGTTCTCTTGTGGATTTTGGAGGGGGTTTCCATGAACATTAAAATGACATTCATATCTCTTCAATTTAAATACACCATTTAAATTGAGTTTCAAATTAAAAAATAATAATAATTTGAAATTATTTACTAAAAAATTTAAAATTTTTATATTTTAGGGATTTTTTAATATTTTTCTTTAATTTATATTTTTTTGGGGAAATTTAGGGAAAAATGTTTTAGGTACTTTTTGGTTTTTTATGGATTGTATTTAGTGTAAACCCATTAATGTTATTGCAATGTTTAACTCGATAAGTACATCGAGTAAGGTACATAATAAAGGTAGCCAACTAAAAGAGTATATCCCTCATCTTAATACTCACAAATAGTACTTAGTATAAATATTGATTAAAATGCTTGATCTAATAAAAACATCAAATGAAACATACAAAAGAAGTGACCAACCCAATATATCAACACTAGAACCTTTTACATAAAAACTCAAAACTCTCAACCATCCACACTAGTTTATCAAACTTACACCAATATTATATATAAACATCTCCTCTTCAAAGAAGAATACTATTTTGTTTATTTTTATAATAAATTAAAAAATCACTCATACATTTAAAACTAAAAATATCTTACACAACCACACCCAAAAATCTTACCAACGATATCTTTTAACTATCTACCTATCATAACATTTTAAAGCCTATAACTAAAGTCAAGTTCGTAACTTTTCGAAGCTTAATAGTGGCATGTTATAAAGCCTTTTCGTTAAACTTACAAATTTATTTATTTATGAATTTGTTTTATGGGAAAGTGAATTTCAATGTTTTAACATTGAGGTTAATTAATAAGAATTAGAGAGGCAGATTTGGTTAAAATAAAGCACTCGTATTCTCCACTAAAACTGATTTTTAAAAAAATTCATGTGGATGAAAGTTGAGTAAAGAAGAGTATTATTATTCCTCCGAAATTCATATCCTTCTAAACCAAAAAAATAAAAAAATATTTAATCAAAAATAAACATAGCAATGCCACGAAATTGTTCTATTTGATTTTGGCTTTATTACGAGCTTAGAATCCTATCAAAATCGTGTGAAAGGAAACCGTTCTCACTCTCACAATAATTGAGCACATAAATTAACTTTTAAGAGATTTGACTTCCTTAAAGGTGTGAGATGTTTATGTGGATTGATGTGAAAGGAAACCGTTTTCACTCACAATAATTGAGCATATGAATTAACTTTTAAGAGATTGGACTTCCTTAAAGGTGTGAGATGTTTATGTGGATTGATGATGATAGTGATGGTTAATGTTATTTACAATTAATGTAAATGATAGTATTATTATTCCTTCGAAATTCAAATTCATATATATATATATATATATATATATATATATATCAATAATAAATATAGTAATGTCATGAAATTGTTTGATTTTATTTTGGTTTTATTACGAAGCTTAGAATCCTATCAAAATTGTGTGAATGGAAATTGTTCTCGCTTTTATAATAATTGAGAATATAAATTGGCTTTTAAAAGATTAACATTCCTTAAAGGTGTGAGATATTTATGTGGATTGATGATGATGGTGATGGTTAATGTCCACTGAGATGAAATTTGGTTTATTTGAGCTTTAAAAAGGCAAGAAATTACTTGGTTTTCTTTAAAATTTTATTTATGTGCTCAAAAAGCTTTAAGGGAAGCATTCCAAGATCACCATAGTTTTGATAAATTAAAAGGTTAGGAAGGTCGATATTATCACAAATATTTTGAAATTGTGATTTAAGGCAGGTGTATGTAGGACATTCTAATTGTCCAACACCCCCTTTCACTATGGAACTTGTGAGAGTTCGTTCTCATTTTAACAATGTTTATTTTATTCTTTACACCAACCAAAGTATAGAGATACTTTTGATCTTCTAGATTAGGGTTGATCACCTCCTTATAGTATCTTAATTATCTTTTACCCTTTAATTCTTTATCGCACCATAATTTCTCCTTAATTTAGATGAACAATATTTTTAATATTATTGGTATTATGTAAAGTGACGTCTTCCTTTATTCCCCAATTATTTAGCCAAGACTCGACATCTTTATGCCACCTATGCTTGAGCCGTAGGTGTTTTTGATTGGAGTTTGAAGAAATCTTAGGAAGCCTCTTGTTTTCCATGTTGTTTACCCTATTCGTGTACATTAGGTACTTAGTCCTAGTTATGCTCTCAATCAAGGATATGATAGGATAAATATGAGATTATAAGTTATAAAACACTTTTGGATTTTCTCTATCTTTCTTCACAATTGTCTAAAGATGTTGTGGCCCCAAAATTCACAATCATATAAGATAACAAGAGTGACGAGGGTCTCAAAGAGGCATTTCTTCTTATCCCATAGCTAAAGGTTCACCTATTTACAATTGTCAATGTATATGCCAAAAAGGGTAGGGGACAATGGATATCCTTGCTTAAATCCTATATTACAATTAATTCCTTCTGAAAAACCCTCAATGTTCACAAACTTGGCAATAACATTCTTGTACAACCTTATCACAACAACTCTCAACTTGAAAGGAAATTTTATTTCTTCTAACCTATTTCAGATGTTAGTCTTGGGCACTATGTCAAAATCTTTTCTAAAGTCAATGAAACAACATCATAGATTAATTTTATTATTGTGATTCTTCTTCACAATGATCCTAAGTGTAATAAGGTGGTCAACAGTTGAATGATAGATCCTAAATACAACTTGACCTTTAGCTCTTTTTCCATGGCTTTATAGCCATACGTTGATTATCTTTTCCAAAATAATTCCATATAGCTTAGATAAAAGGGGACTAATCATAATGGTCCTATAATTAGAGGGTGTGTTTTATCCCATCTTTTAAAAATAGGAACATTGAGGCTTTGATTTCATGGTTTAGGGAAGCTTTGTTTGACTTCTAAATTGAAGAGCTTGTGAATGTGAGGGATGAGGATAGGCCCTCCAAATTTTAGGATTTCAATATGGTAGCCTTCGATGTCTTTAGATTTACCTTTCACATGATACTTAACCCCAAATTCTATGTCTTCTATTTTAGAAACGTTTTCATCTATAGAAACAATTTGAATGGTTTCCACAACATTAGGGGATTCATAAATATTTTTAAGGTAGGAATTCCAATCGCTCAATGGAATCATATTATTTTATTTAGTTTTATGAGTCAGAATTTGCCTCCAGAATTTCTTAAGATCTAGCTTATATAGGTGCAAAAGCTTCTCTTGCTTTCTATTTATATAGTGCATTTTTTGTTTTTAATTAGGGCTTTGTATCTATTTATCTTGTTGGATTTTAAGGACTTATTATAGGCATCCTTAATGACTTTTCTAGCAATCTTACACTTTCTATCATACCAAGGGTTGGCCATACTATTTTCCTTTTTACACAGTACCTTGATAGAGAACTTGTTGATGGAAGTTGAGAAGATTTTTGTAAAATTATGATAAAGGTCTTCAATATTATTCTTATTTGATAAGAGATTTAATTCATTATTTAAATCCTTTAAAAAAAGATCATCTTTATTTTTGTCAAAAATCAAGTGCTTTTGGTTATAGGAATTCTCTTCAATGAGGCTTTTATGCATGGCAAAGTTTAGAGTTAAGGTTAAAGGTCTATGATTAGAGTCAGGCTCACGATCGTCTAAGAGCTAAAAATTTACTATTTGGTTGTATATATGGATATTATAGGTCACACAATCTATGACACTATTGCCAAGCCCATGAATACAATTGATCCAGTTTGATTTTGGCCACTTCATTAGACCATTGCAAATTATTAGATCTTGAGACCTGTAGAGCTCGATTAGATTGATACCAAATGAATTCTTGACCAAGTCTTTAGAGTTTCTTTTGTATTTTCTAGATAAAACAAGGTTCTCATCCAGACATAAAGGATTAGGGTTGGAATTATTGCTTAAAATAATAGTTTTATTAGTTGTTATCCTAGCATTAAAGTTTCCAAGCAAGAGTTATTTCCTTTATTTTTTAGAATATAAATATCTTGTTCTAAGACAATGTAAGGACAATTTTTATCTAGATTGTTTTTCTTATAGAAGGTAGAATTAATAGGCGCAAAATACAAATTCCTATATAAATATTCTTAGTATTAATATCCATCCACATGTAATGATTAAAAGGGTCTTTCATGTGAAGTCTAATGTGAGAAAAATGTTCCTTTTTATGTAAGAAGTTATGCCTCCAATCCCTTTGTGGTAGGATCACATTTTCCATACTGGCCACAAGCCAAATATTTCTATGTTAGGGGCCTTATATTCATCATGCTCCCAAGTTTGAACCAGAAATATAATATTGATTTCACTTAGGATCCAACTTAACATGGATGCTTTGCTCCATGGAAAGCCATGACGGTTCCAAGAGAGGATCCACAGTATCTTAAATTCATATTTATTATTATCTTTTTGGTATCTATCCCTAACAATAGTTTTTATATTCCTAATTATTTCCCATTTCCCTTCCTTTCTTGCTTCTTTTACCTTTTGAACTTCCTTAATTCAGCTTAATCTTCTAGAATGAGGTCTTCACATATAAATATTCTCAACCCTTTTAAGCTCAGAGTTTTAACAAGTATGCCATTTTTATGGTCATCGGAGCTTCCTTTAAAACAAATAAACTTATCTTTAAGATCAGTTATTTTACCCAACCTTTTTGCTTCTATGAGACAATTCGTTTCAATTTGTAATTTATTTTGTAGTTCTTCCTTGACTATTGCTTGTGTGTCCTCATCTTTCTTCTCTTTTAAACGAAAAAATTATGAATTTCAAGGCTCTTTTGTTATGCTCGTGGTCTAATGCTATGAACTTATTCATTTCCTCTTCAATGAGTTTGATATCCAATTTACCTTCCAAACTATTTAGGGTCAAATTGTTATTTAGCTTTTCTTCTAGTTCTTTAATCTTGTTCCTCATATTAATATTTTGTATATTATTGACCTCTCCTTCTTGGGTTTGTTGATGTTTTGGTAGATGTGGGAGGATATTTCCCTCCTATATGACCTTTCTTAGATGCAGAGAATATTTCGAAAGCAATAGATCCATTGGACAGATGTTGAAATACCCTAGAAGAGAAGTCAACCCAAAAGAATAAAGTATAATGAAAAGACACCTTCCCAGAAGAGAAGTCGACCCATCTAGTAGGACAAGAAGGCTATACAAAAGGAGACACATTAGCTCATTTGTACACTCACTCAAACTCTCCCAGCTATATAGAAGAAAGGCACAAGTTTGGAGGAGGTGACACAGTAGCCGCAACTGCACAGTTTATTATTGCTCAGTCTTTTGGTATCTCTCTCTTGTGCACTACTCCTTGAGGAGGTGTGTTACCTTTGTATGGTGCTGCTATTGTAGCTGGGGTGGTAATTCTGGTTAAGCTAGAACTTTTTATAGGGTTTATCTTATTGGACTTTCTTTGTGAATGGAAACTATCTAAGAAAGATTGTTGAATTTTTTTCCCCCATTTGGGGTTTTCCCAGGATAAATCTCTTGTGTTCTTTTCTGTCTCATGTTTATGTTGCTACTGCTCAGTACATGATATATATGTTAATGGTAACGAAGTAAAATAAAACTAGTAACAATAATTCTCTGTAAATATGGAAAACTCAATATGGTATCAAAGTTGGTTACCTTTAGAACAATTTGACCACTGGAAGGAAGATTGCTACAACGACACCTTGCAGCACCTTGTAAATGCAATACTTTGTCAAGCTCATTGAGCATTATCCCAAGGACGTTGGGAATAATTCCTTCACAGAGAATTTCTCCCTAAACTATCGCACCCCCTGAAACCCTCAGCGTGGATTTTGTTTAAGTTTGAAAAATCGAGGTTTTTCAGTGCTAGGGTTTCTAACGGAGAAAATGTCAATCAATATGAGAGTTGAGGATAGATTGGATGGATCAGATAACTTCAGGTCCTAGAAGCATAGAATAAAAATCATTCTATAAGAGAATGAATTATTAGATCACGTCAAAAATATGCTTCTAGAACCCGAAGACGAAGAAGTAAAGGCAAAGTTCAAGAAGAATGAGGTCAAGGCCAAGAGGATGTTGACAAACTCAATCAAGGATCACATGATACCCAATGTATCATACCTAAATACTGCAAAGGAGATGTTTGATGCCCTAACCAGACTATATGAAATCAATAAAAATAGTCAGAAGCTTACCCTATGACATCAACTTAGAAATGTGACTATGAACAAGTCAGAGATGATAGCTATGATCCAGGTGGATATTGGTGGCCACCCACCTTTTCCGACTGGCTCAAAATAGTTTTCTGGCAATTTTGGCAATTTACTATTTTTAGCAGGTTTAACTTCCGGGGCCATTTTGAGGGCCTAAATGAAGGTTTTTTTCAATGAT
>ML780735.1:39003-97068 GCA_009831015.1 Picea engelmannii
AGTGCATTATATACACATGTACATACAAAATTTCAAAAGTTTTAAAAAAGATGTAGATACTCTTCCCACATAGCATCCTTGTGGTCCCAAGTTGCATCCTCAATACTGTACCAGGTCCATTGGACCTCTACTATCTCCATGAATCGATTCTAGAGCTGTTTGATTTTATGATCGAATATTCAAACTAGTCACACTCAAAAATCCCCTTCTGGCTCCACTTGAATCACATTCCAATCAATATTGTGATTAGCATCAGGTACATAATTTTTAAGAAAAGATACATGGAAAACATTATGAATACACAAGGATGCAGGAAATGAAAGAATATATGTGACAGGGCAAATCCTCTCTAGGATTTCAAATGGGCCACAGTAGTGTGCTTCCAAATTTAAAAAAAAATCCCAACTTCAGAGAACTGCATCTAGATTTTACTTTCAAGAACACATGGTCACCCACTTTAAACTCTCTATTAGTTCTACCTTTATCTGCACAACTTTTCTACCTATCTTGGGAATCCTTTAAGTTCTGCCTTATCTTTACCATCTTCTCCTCCATTTCCCTAAGTAAATTTGGCCCATCCACTGTGCAGTCTACTGGGTTGTCCCAACTCACTGTTGTGTTTCACTTTCTTCCATAAAGTGCCTCAAATGGGGTCATCTTTAGAGATGCTTGATACCCATTTTTATAAGCAAACTCAACCAAATTTAAATAAACTCAACCAAAGGTAAATATTTTTCCCACTGTGTCGTTTTGTCCATCACATACGTCCTTAGCATATCTTCTATCACTTGATTTACCCTTTCTTTTTTCCCATCTGACTCTAGATGATAGGTTGTGCTAAAATTCAGATTTGTCCCAAATCCTTTAAATAGCCCTTTCCAAAAAATTGATGTGAACTTGGGATATACACAATTGTCTTAGGTACACCATGCATCTTAGAAATTTCTCGCATGTATATTTCAACAATGTTGGTTGCCTTGTGCACTGATTTCACTGGAATAAAATGGGCAACTTCAGTAAGCTTGTCCACCACTACCATAATAGAATCATGTTGCTTAACAGTCCTAGGTAGCTTAGTAATGAAATCCATGGTTACAACTTCCCACTTCCACTTAGGAATGAGAAAAGGATGTAGCAAACCAGTTGAATGTCTGTGCTCAGCCTTGATCTTTTGAATTTCAAGGCATCTAATAATAAAATCAACAACCTCCTTTTTCATGCTTGACCAATAGTATTGTTTTTTGACGTCTGCAATAGTTTTCTGGTATCTTGGGTTACAACATAAGGGACTTTATGCATCTCTGAAAATAACAAATTTTTCAACTACTAAACATTTGACACATAAATTATGTGCCTATACATGAGGATTCCACCCTCTTTTAGCTCATAACCTTCCAATTTCTCTTGTGACATACCTTGCTGTAAATTTTTCTTTATGTCCACATAACATTGATCTGATTTAACAACCTCTAAAATCCTATCACTCAAATATTATTTGTACATGCTAATGATTGTAGCATGCATTTCGTGCACCCTCTTGCTAAGTGTGTCATCCACCTTGTTCTATTTTCCTTTAATATGATTTATGTCAAAGTCATACTCATTGAGGAATTCTAACCATCTGCTTTGTATAGAATTTAAACTCGGCTATCCAAATAGATACTTCAGACCACTATTGTCTATTCTCAGCTCAAATATTTTACCCATGAGATAGTTTCACCACATCTTCAAGGCATTCACTATGGCTATCAATTCCAAATCATGAGTAGCATAATGCCTTTCATGTTCTTTTAATTTTCGAGATTCATAGCATACCACTTGCCCATTCTGACTAAGGAACCCCCCAAGCCCTTCTTTGCAAGCATCTGTACATACAATGAAGTCTTCATCTGAATCAACAATTCTCAAAATCGACACACTTGTCAATAAACTCTTCAAGTGATGAAAACTTCTTACACAATCAGAAGTCCACTCAAATCACACACCTTTCTTTTGCAAGGATGTGATTGGGTGTGCAATCATTAAGTAGCTTCAATAAAGCTTTTGTAATAACCTGCAAGTCCCTTGAAGTACGTCACCTTTGCAACATTTCTTGGTGTTGGCCATTTTTCAAAAACCTTTATATTTTTCGGATCCATAACTATTCCTTCCTTGGAAATGATATGACCCAAATAATGAATATATCATTGGTAAAATGAGCACTTGCTCAACTTTGCATACAACTGATGCTCCCTCAATACTTTTAGCACCATACTCAAGTGTTGCTCGTGCTCTTCTTCATACTTTGAGTAAATAAGTATGTCATCCAAAAATACAATGACAAAATTATCTAAGTAATTTATGAAAACTCCATTCATCAAACACATGAAGACAATTGGTGCATTTGAAAACCCAAATGGAACCACTGTGAACTCATAATGTATGTACCTCATTCTGAAGGAAGTATTGCTGATGTCTTCTTCTTTAATTCTCACTTGGTGATATCTAGATCTGAGATCAATCTTTAAAAATATATACGCGCCCCTCAATTGATCAAAGAGGTCATCTATCCTTGGAAAATGATACTTGTTCTTTACTGTTACTTTGTTCAACTGCCTGAAGTCAATACAAAGCCTCAACATACCATCCTTCTACTTCACGAACAATACTGGGGCACCCCAAGGTGACACGCTTGGGTGTATATACCCCTTCTTCAGAAGCTCTTCAAGTTTCATATGTAATTGCTTCAAATATGGAATACTCATCCTATAAGGCATCTTGGATACATGAGTTACTCCCGGCATCATATTTATAGAGAAATCAATATCTCTTTTCGATGGAAACCTCATTATTTCTTTAAAGACATCCTAAAGTTCTTTTAGTACTGCACAATCTTCAACATTTGACACTTTATCCTTAGGTGTCTCCTCCATGTGCGCTGCAAATACTTGACATCCTTTCCTAAATCTTTTCTTCAATTGCAAGGTTGAAACTTCTTTGATAGTTACAACTCTTGGAATTCCTTGAATTGTTCTTAAGTTTCTTTACTCATCCAAGCAAGTAAATTCCTTATTGTAACAATCTATAATGACATGATGCTAGTCCAACCAATACCTACCAATGAGGCAATCATAAGAGGCCAAAGGTATGATATTTAAATCAAAATTTTCACTCATCACATTCATATCCATTGGACATGCCTTAACCATAAAATTAATTTTTCTTTTTTCTCATGTAGTTAACTACACCAACCAAGGTTTTCCAATCTTTATTCTTGGTAATTGAAATCTTTCCACCATCCTAGGATC
The DNA here is from genome assembly GCA_009831015.1 of Picea engelmannii. Lineage (NCBI taxonomy): Eukaryota > Viridiplantae > Streptophyta > Pinopsida > Pinales > Pinaceae > Picea > Picea engelmannii. The sequence goes on from ML780735.1 coordinate 42,291, forward strand.
TAGATAACTATGACTAGCTCCTGAATCAATTAAAATAACAATGGATTGGTCATTAATTTTACCTTCCACTTCAATCATGTGCGAATGAAACTCAACGTGTTTGTTATCCAAGGCTATGTAAATCCTAGGTACATTTTTTCCCATGTCTTCAACTGTCACAGTTGTACACTGTGTGCAGTCCTCGATTTTTCACCTCTTTGAGGGAAATGTTTGTTCATATGATCTCTGCCACAACCCCAACATTGAATAGGTTGTTTCTTTTGTTTTTTCCCCATTGTCTCCGTCATTCTGGGCACCTTGGGAGTTGGTTGTCCTTGCACAGTATTTATGAAAAATGGGGGCTTAGTCCCCTTCTTCCTCTATTCCACCTTACTTTTCATATTGTCTTCTCAATCCTTTTGTAAAGTAGATCTTCCCCTTTGTTGATCATAAAGACATTTATCTCACCTTATGGTTTCCTCCAATGTCTTGGGGTCATCATATTGTATCTTGTCATTGATAAATGAGGGCAGCCCACTGAGGTACCTATGAATTTTAACTTGCTCATCCTTGATGAATGAGACATATTTCAACAAGTCTAAGAATCTTATTTCATACTCATCTAATTTCATACTCCCAAGCTTGAGTTCAGAGAAATCCTTCATTTTCTTTTCATAGTATCTCTTGGTTAAGTATTTATTTTGAAAATGCCTCTTGAACTTCCTCCAAGTAACCATGTTTTCATCAATGTGTTGCACTTGCACAAACTGATCTCACCACATTGATGCTTTTCCTTTTAGCTAATAGATGGCAATTCTCCCTTCTGCCTGCACAGAGTAACTATGCAGCTGCAAGTACTTCCTCATACCCAACAGCCAGGTCTCCACATCTTCATCCTTATTTTTCTCACCGTCAAAGGTAGGAGGCTTGATCTTATTCATTTCTCCCTATAGTTCGTCCAACCCAGTCCTTCTCTTATGCTTTTTGACAGAAGATGGACTTGGGCTACTGTGCACTTTCCTAAATGAATGCTTTGGTGAGCGGTGATGATTCCTTTTAGCATTTCTTGTTTTTCTTCTCTCATCATGAAACCTATGACTTCTTGACCTACTTGACTTTGTCTCCTTATCTATTTTCTTTTCTATTCTATCCAAGATTTGCATCAACTTGATATTGAAGTCATTTTGTTGCTCCTTGGATTTCATAAGCCTTTCATTATCAACTTTATAGATTTGGACATAGTTTTTCAGTTCCTTTATGGTTTCTACCAAGTTTATGTGTGACTCCTTGGATTATGTGCCATCAACACCCAAACTGACATAGAAATCCATGAATTCATCATCATGGTTGTAAGTTCTCTGTGCATATTCCATGTTTTTTGACTTTCTGCATTGATTCTATCCTGCTCTAATCGTTGTTAATTCTGCAAAATGTGCAGGAAATAAGATTTGTTAGATGAATTCATGCAACAAATTCATGAAAAATCTGCACCATTTTGTCACAACCCTTTCTTCTAATTTATTAGATGATTTTAACATCCCAATTCAAAAAATTATGGGTGAATAATTAAACTTCTTTGTCCAAAATTTTCCCATCGATTGCTCCCTTACGCAATTCTGAGACTTGTGCAATATATCATGGTCATTTGGAATTCATTCAAATACCATTTTACTCTTTCCTTCTTCTTTCTAAAGCTCGTGCATGCACTAGTATTCAACATGTACCCATGCGGGATGTTAATATTTAACATATACACCACGTATCAGTATTATGCATGCACCACCAGTTTTGCTCTGCACAACCCAAACTTTTAGTGCGCACACCCATGCACCATTGTTTTCTGTTCATTTCCAGCATCGCACCCCACAATGTCAAAATTTAATGTGCACACTTGTGCATTCTTATTTTATGTGCACCATGGTCACGTTGTAATTCCAAATTTAGTCACTTACCAATTTGAATTTTTCCTTAAATTCATACTCGACCCATGTAGGCTCAGTGTTGAAACTAGATCTCTGATACCACTTTTTAACATACCCAACCTCCTAGTTGGGTACTGCTCTCTGATACCACTTTGTAACGTACCCAACCTCCTAGTTGGGTACCACACTCTGATACCACTTTGTAACGTACCCAACCTCTTAGTTGGGTACCGCGCTGTTAGAAAAATAGGACCGTGGAGCAATTAAATAAAACAAATGCGGAAACAAAACATAGAAGATACACAATACAATAGAGACACAGATTTACGTGGTTCACCCAGTGTGGGCTACGTCCACCAGAGAAATTGCCAGGTCCTTCCTTTATTATTATCCAACATATGAAGGGATACAGCCTATAGCAAACCCGTTGTAACTTCCTCTTCTTTCTCTCACAGTCTCCTATCTCAGAATACAATATTCGCCATCAAGAATAGCCACAATACATTTCCCTCATAAAAGAGGGTTGCCTTCTAGGGAAAAAACCATAACATAATTTCTACCATTAGATCTGCGACCTTATAATGAACGGTCCAGATTTATAATGAAATTATAATATACATTTACAAGACAATTTTTGCTTCGGGGGCTTCGCCCCCGAACCCCCACTTGCCCCAACCCCCCCAACCAGGGGGATAGCCCCCCAGACCCCGTAGAGGGGGTACCCCCCCTCTGCACTCCCTCGCGTGGAAGAGTGTACATACTTATAGGGTGTAAATACTTCATGGGGTATAAACACGACTGAAAGTAAAAGACCTCTGAATCAGGAAGATAATCAGGCTCCACAACCAACACGCACTATGATGCCACTTTGTAACATACCCAACCTCCTAGCTCAGTATCGTGCTCTGATACCAACTTGTAACGTTAGCCATCTTACTACTGAGTAATGCTACTCCAAAATCTAGTGCACATATTCTACTCTATAACATTGGTCTGTGCATAAATACTTTAAGTGACGTGCTCAACCCCAGGATGGGTCACAACACACAAACTTTCCTCTTCTAACACAACCTATAACAGTGGAAGTAACACATTACAACAATGCGAAAAACCACTCTAAGAACCCAACATTACTGTGCATGTAATCCACTTTGAACATGTGATCACTACTGTGTGTGTAACATGCAAATTTTGTTCTCCTTGTGCATGCACATTGTTTTCCTGTGCACATAAGCGAATCCAGCCTCTTGTGCACACAACGTATTTCCCTACACACATGACCATTCTAACATTGCCTCAGATACTTATGACCATTATTATAAGGTTAATTTAATAGGAATAACTAATTACAACTGTCATACTCTGCATGTACGACTAGAAATACTAAATATCAACACCACACTTTCATGTGCCAACAACATTATACAAAATAACAACAATTACTTATATGCAACATCATACAAAAATTAAAACCATATTAAACATAGATAATTAAGCACATAGTAAATTATCCAAGCACATAAAGAACACTTATCTTTTTATAAAGAGTCACCAACTGCGTGAATAACTCAGACATTCCTCCTAGACATAAACTTTGTTGCTCATAAACTTTCAGCAATAGGTCACCCCCGAGTTGGAGATTAAAATCCACCAGGGAAAAGGATTCCTAATGCTAGGCTATGGTCTGATAATCAACATAATTGTTCAATCTAAGGTGCCCACTGCTACAACTAGCCTACAGTCTCTCATTCCCCACATACCTGTCCTACCCTAGGAAGTTTTCCCCTTCTATTCTCAACAGTCCCTCGGCTGCCCCACTTCCCTTCTATAGATTCAATAATAGGATGGACATGAAGTATCAGAGCCCTGTAACTAATGCCCAACACACCACAAAACAATTCCTAGCAAAACCCTCACTTGGAGAGAATGCTCAAGGGCTTGAAAACCTGCCTCTTCGTCAGCAAATCTCTCACCTAGAGAGAATTTTCACGGGTCTAACAACCTACCTCTTCGACCAAAAACCATTTTTCCCAAGCGCAGGGTTATACAATAGCGGTCAGTTCTAGATCCCCCCCTAGAGGAGTGCCAGTCTAAATGATCAAGGAATGAGATAAATAATTTTTCTCCCTTGAAATACACTAAGGCCAACAATATAGATTTGATGCCTTAAACTGGACACTTGTCACCTTCATAATTATCTTTAGCCACATGGTGAATTGTTCCCATCCATTAAGAACTTAGGATAAATAATTATCCATAAATTACATGTTTCAAAACTATTAATAAAATATTCCCTTTTTGGTGGAGTTTATCCCCCCGTATTTTTTCGTATGGTCTGTCTATGTGTACAATGATGTGATATTATTAATAACTTGAGTGTGATTACATTTTAGAAGGATAGGCACACTGACCTATTTGCATCCTATCTCACCAACCCCATAACCACACAGGCTGCTCGACCTCAAATATATATATATATATATATATATATATATATATATATATATATATATATATNTATGTATGTATGTATGTATGTATGTATGTATGTATGTATGTATATATCGGTTCAATGCGAACTTCAAGGTAATCCCAATGCACTTACTAAAGTGTGTGCAACACTGTGAAATGTGCACACCCTTCCTTTGATGTGCAACCACACACACTTACCCTAGTGCACGGAACACTATGAAATGTGTGTACCCTTTCTTTGATAATAATCCTCACACACTACTCAGGTGCGCACAAAACAAAACTTGGTTCCAATGGTTCACCAACCTATATGTACATTGACATTTACAATTGGTACCAACGACTCACCATCCTATATGTACAATTACAAATAGGGTTCAGATTAGGGACATTACATCTATTGAAGAAATTTTTTCCTCTATAGAAACAATTTGAATGTTTTCCACGACATTAGGGGATTCATAAATATTTTTAAGGTAGGAATTCCAATCGTGTAATGGAATTATATTTTTTTCTTTAGTTTTATGGGTCAGAATTTCCCTCCATAATTACTTCAGATCTAGCTTAGCTAGGTGCAAAATTTTCTCTTGCTTTCTATTTATATAGTACATTTTTTTTGTTTTTAATTAGGGCATTGTATCTAGTTATCTTGTTGGATTTTAAGGACTTATTAGAGGCATCCTTAATGAATTTTCTAGAAATCTTACACTTTTTATCATACCAAGGTTTGGCCATTCTATTTTCCTTTTTACATAGTACCTTGATAGAGAACTTGTTGATGGAAGTAGAAAAGGTTATTGTAAAATTATGATAAAGGTCTTCAAAATTATTCTTATTTGATAGGAGATTTAACTCATTATTTAAATCCTTTAAAAAAGATTATCTTTATTTTTGTCAAAAATCAAGTGCTTTTGATTATAGGAAATCGCTTCAATGAGGCTTTTATGCATGAAAAAGTTTAGAGTTAAGGTTAAAGGTCTATGATTAGAGTGAGGCTCATGGTCGTCTAAGAGGTCAAAATTTACTATTTGGTTGTATACATGGATATTGTAGGTCACCCAATCTATGGCACTACTACCAGGCCCATGAATACAAGTCGTCCAGTTTCATGTTGGCCACTTCATTAGACCATTGCAGATTATTATATATTGAGACCCACAAAGATCGATTAGATTGATACCAAATGAATTCTTGACCAAGCCTTTAGAGTTTCTTTTGTATTTGCTAGCTAAAAGAAGGTCCTCATCTAGACATATAGGATTAGGGTTGGAATCATTGCTTAAAATAATAGTTTGATTAGTTGTTATTCTAGCATTAGAGTCTCCCAACAAGAGGTTATTTCCTTCATTTTTTAGACTATAAATATCTTGTTCTAAGACACTATAAGGGAATTTTGTTTAGTGAGATTTCTGTGGTTGGGATTTTTGGTTTTGATTAGAATAACCACAATTTTGTCAATAGATTGTCGACGTTTCAGATCCAAATCTATCTAGATTGTTTTTCTTATAGAAGATAGAATTAATAGATGCAAAATAACAAATTGATATATAAATATTCTTAGTATTAATCTCCATCCACATGTAATGATTACAAGGGTCTTTCATGTGAAGCCTAATGTGAGAAAAATGTTCCTTTTTATGTAAGAAGCTATGCAACCAATCCCTCTGTGGTAGGATCTCTTGTTCCATACCAACCACAAGCCAAATCTTTCTATGTTGGGGGCCTTAGATTCATTATGCTCCCAAGTTTCAACTAGAAATATAATATTGATTTCACTTAGGATCCAACTTAACATAGATTTTTTTCTCCATGGAAAGTCGCGACAGTTCCAAGAGAGGATCCATAGTATCTTAAATTTTTATTTATTATTATTTTTTTGTATATATCCCTAACAACATTTTTTCTATTCCTAATTATTTCCCATTTCCCTTCCTTTCTAGCTTCTTTTACTTTTTGAACTTCCTTAATTCAGCTTAATCTTCTAGAGTGAGATCTTCATATATAAATATTCTCGACCACTTTAAACTCAGAGTTTTACCAAGTATGCCATATTTATGGTCATTAGAGCTTCCTTTAAAACAAATTAACTTATCTTTAAGCTCAATTATTTTTTCCAACTTCTTTGCTTCTATGAGACACGTTGTTTCAATTTGTAATTTATTTTGTAGTTCTTCCTTGACTATTTCTTGCGTGTCCTCATCTTTCTCCTCTTTTATACCAAAAATTATGAAGTTCAAGGATCTTTTGTTATGCTCATGGTCTAACACTATGCACTTATTCATTTCCTTTTTAATGGGTTTGATATCCAATTTACCTTCCAGACTATTAAGGGTCAAATTGTTATTTAGCTTTTCTTCTAGCTCTTTAATATTGTTCCTCATATTAAGATTTTCTATGACCTCTCCTTCTTCGATTGATTGTTTCTTTTCTTGGATTTCTTTTCCATTTCTTGTAGTGTAACCTAGTGATCTACAATTGATTCTCCAAGCCTAATATTCTATTATCTATATGTTTTTGAATCTTGTCTTCCATGGCTCTAAACTTATTATCAAGCATTACCTCTATCTCTATTTGAAGTTTGGCTTCTCTCTTCTCTACGTTTTTCTAATGAATTTATATATTCACAAAGATTATCTATAGTTACTTTACTAGGCTTCCCCTTGCGAGGTTTTGGTAAATGCAATGAATTCTCCATATTTGAGTAGAGAGGAAATGCATTATAAACAAGAGTGTAAGAAGGAACTTGTACACTTGATCAGGTGTGCCTCCATGAAAATTCCATGTGAACCTTGCCAAATAATAAATGTCAGACTCTTTCACGAGTCTTTAACCCTTTCCCTGCTTGCCACAACCTTGATTTCCCTTTTTATAACATGGATTTCCTTTTCACACTCACTTTAACCCAAGCGCTAGACAAAGCCTTAAAAATATGCAAGAAGCCCACTAGATCTTCAGATATCTATGTAAAACAACAATGAACTGCTCAATCTAAGCTACTTGTGTAAGACAACAATGAACCTAGAAATCAAACTAGCAATGAAATAAGATATTGCGCTCCATGGGATTTGATAAATTGAGGCTTCATTTGATGGAGACTATGCATAAATCCCTGTCAAATGGATGCGATTGCGATGTTTTTTTTTATTTGTTGAGAAAGTTGTACTCATGAATAGATCTATCCAGACTTAGATGGTGCCCAAATTGGTCTAGTTTACTTCAATAGATTGGTTGGGTTTTAGATAATGGTGCATATATCATTTTGCTTAGGATAAATCCATCTAGAATAAATAAAATCCACAAAAGACCAACCAATAATTCTGTCTAGAGAAAATAAAAATCAAAATCCATCCATGATATGGTCTCAAATGTTGCCAAAATTGGTCTAGTTTACTTTAATAGATTGATTGGGTTTTAGATAATGATGCATAGATCAATTTGCTTAGAATAAATCCATCTAGAATAAAGAAAATCTAAAAAACCCACCAATAAATCTATCTATATAGTAAAGAAAAATCAAAATGCATCCATGATATGTTCTCAAATGTTACCCAAATTAATCTGATTCACTATATATTAGGACTTGTTAGTGTAAAGTAAAGAAAAATCATAATCCATCCATGATATGGTCTCAAATGTTGCCCAAATTAATCTGATTCACTATATATTAGGGCTTGTTGGTGCTCCACATAGTTAGAAATATATCTATCCAGTGTCAAATGGTGCCCAAATGGGTCTAGTATGCTTTAATAGATCAATTGGGTCTTAGATAATGGTACATAGATCATTTTTCTCAGAATAAATCTATTACAACGTAAAGAGAGTCCACAAATAAATCCGTCCAACGTAAAGAAAAACCAAAATCCATGCAAAGTAAACAAATACAATGGTATATATAGATTTAGAGAGGAATATTTAAAATAAAGCATTCGTATTTCTCCACTAAAATTGATTTTTAATTAGAACCAAAATCCATGCAAATCAAACAAATACAATGGTATATATTTGTTTTGACATCCAAGTTTTAGAGAGGAATATTTGGTTAAAATAAAGCATTCATATTCCTCCACTAAAATTAATTTTTAATTTTTTTCTAAATTCATGTTGATGAAAGTTGATTTTGTCAATAAAGAAAACTATTAATATTCCTCCGAAATTTAAATCTCTCGAATATAAAAGAATAAAATAATAAAATGTAATCAACAAAATCAACATCGCAATGCCACGAAATTGTTGGCTTTACGACGAAGTTAGAATCCTATCAAAATCATGTGAAAGGAAACCTTTATCGGTCTCACAATAATGCACTCTATGAATTGACTTTTAATAGATTGGCCTTCCTCAAATATTTAGATTTTTGTGGATTAAAATGGAGATCAAAGATGTTTGAGATTATTCAGTAATATATTATTAATGTTAATTTATCGTAAATATTTTATTTATAAAATAAATAATATTTTTTAATTTAATTAAAAACTTCTTATAATTATCAAAGATATAAATATTGTTATGTGTTTTTTTATATAATGTTGTGTTAGTAAGTCTGTGCAATACAATGTGAGTAGGTCTAATGGTTATGAACATGTGTTTCTTATTGGGAGATCACAAGTTCAAATCTAGAGGAATAGGTATATATTTTAAATCTAGATCTATCAAATAATAAGAAGAATAAAATTCCTTGAAATATATTTTTCTAATCATAATATTAACACATAACATAAAATTAAATAATAAAAATACTAAAAATCCTTTACCCATAATAACAAAAAAATATACATTTAAAAATACACTTTAACAAATTTGATCCTCTCAATACTTGATAAATCCAAATTTAAATAAATATACATTAATATTTTTCCACCTTACCTAACCTAACATAACATCTCCTTACCCTTTATTTTGGAACTAGAGACCCTTCAACCACGGTGACACTAACATAACATCTCCTTATCCTTTATTTTGGAACTAGAGACCCTTCAACCATGGTGACACTAGGGCACGGCATGAATTGGAAAACCTCTCAGCTATGGTGACACTTAGGGCATGACACGTTTGCAACACTTGGGGCATGACACGTTTGCAAGACCCATGTGAAGGGTCGTAGCCACTCGTAGAGATAGATGGACCATGGACTCCACATCCCCATTATTTCGCTCTATCTTTGGAGACACCTTGCTGACCACTCAAGCTACCTTGCATGGGTGTTAATAATATCCAAACACGTGGCACCTCTAATGGGAGGAAAGAGAAAATGCTTTATCTTTTGGGAATCAGAAGGGGAACACCACCCAAAAAAGCAAGGAATAATCTTTAATATAATTTAAACCGAGGCGCCTACAGCTATCGCACGATCGGCCTCGTGAGGGTAACCCTAACCACAGAGCCCCGGCCGTTGTTGCCGCTCTAAATATATAATCACCGATAACGCTTAGATAAGCGTCGAGAGCCCGGCGGCTACTTTTGCTTGGAATAGGGCATTCAGTCGCCCTATAACGCTGTCCGTCGGAAGACCCGCCGTGAAATTCAGCGGCCATTCTCTCATCCATTGTTCGCCAGCCATTAAAAACGATTTAGAAGAAACAGAAAGGCGCCAGGTCCTCGGTTCGACTCTCACCGCCGAAATTGAAGATTTTGTGGGTGAGTTTGTATGACGATTTTGTTCACAGCAGTTTCTTTCGTCTTGCTGATTTTTTTCCTTCGGAAGCTTAGGTTTGATTGCTCTTTTTTCTTTATTGTAGATTGGTTTGTTAGCTTTCTTTTCAATTGTAGATTGGAGCAAGAAATTGAATTGAAGGACGCGATGTGCCATGCAAATTGGCCGCTAATAATCTGCGAGAATTCAGGGGAAGATGGCAGAAATACGGACTACAGACAGCATCAGCAGCTTATTCTTGCAGAAGAAGCGGGGAACCGATTGATTACTCCACGAAGCGAGGAAGAAACGGCCGAGGGCTCCGGCAAGAACAAATTCTGCCTGTGTTCGCCGACAAATCACGCGGGTTCGTTCCGGTGCAGATTGCACCGCTCATCGTATAAATGGGGCCGGAGGAGGTCCGCGTCGGCATAAATGATTTCTCATCAAACTCAATATGCTTTAAATTCGTGAGCGCGACGGTATTCAATTCAGTCTCGGTTAAGGGTTACTGGGGTTTCAGATGCTTTATCTCGGCTCCAGTGGTCATGGCTTCGATTCTCGTAACGTTCGTATGTGCTGCCTGTGCAAAGGCAGAGAAGAACTTGATCCTTGAAACTTTGAATGACATATAACGACAATGTCGGATGAATAAAGTTAATATTCGTAATGATTTTACTTGACCTGACTTCATATGGAAGGATGGATCTGCTGGTACGAAACCAAACGTTGTAAATGTTTGTTATATAGTGAAAGTATTTTAGAGACTAATTCTTTCCGTGAGTTTGTAAGAAATGTATATTGGTGTGTTAATATTATATAACGTATGAGATTATTCTATTCGTGAGTTTGTAAGAAAAACATATTGGTGTGTTAATATTCGCGAGTTTGTAAGAAAAACATATTGGTGTGTTAATAGAGGTAATCTAAACATTTTTATTTTTATTTTTTTTAATGAGTTTTGTGAAAAATTTTGTTGGAAATTTAGAAAATTTCAGATTTTAATGGCTTGGATTACATATTTAGGGTGTTTAAGGTTTCAAGGGCACTTAATCTATTAATATATTCAAAAGACTATTTAAACAATGTAAAATTGTGATTTCGCTAATAATTGTGTTGTATTTCAATGATAATTGTAGGTTTAAAAGTAAAAATTTAGAACCTTTAAACTACACCTTGTTAATATGTATGTTATCAATGGTTTAAATTACATATTTAGGGTGTTTAGTTTTTTTAAAAGCTCTTAATCAATTTATGCATTCAAAAATACTATTTAAACAATGTAAAGTTGTGATTTAGCTAACAATTATGTTGTAGTGAAAAAATTAATTAAACACACCTTGTTAATATATATATTATATGGCTAAATCTTTTTATTTCCTTCTTCTCAGTTAGGTTTTGATAGGGGAAAACTATTTTACTTTAATAATTGATATTTTAAATAGTAAGTTATTAAATTAAATTTTATTGATTCTCGTATTTATTTTATTTTATAAAATAGTTTTATATTAATATTTTGTTTTTTACTAATATTTGAAAATGATTTTTATAAGGAAAAACTTTAGCTTTCATAATTCTAATTGTGATAAGACATTTTAAGTAAATAAATCATATTGTTAACAATTAAGAATTAAAAAAAATTAAAAGTAAATATACATTATCAAAATTTAAAGTTAAATAAATCATCTTGAAAATTTCATCTAAATCCATTCTAATTTAAAATTTTATTAAATTTTAAGAAGAATCAAATCTAATATTAATATTTTTGTGTAAATATTATATATACATTATTTGTATTTATATGTAAATTTAAATTTCTCTTTTTATTTATTTATACAACAATTTTTATATTAAATATACATATCTATATATTTATTTGTATTTATATTATATTAAATATACATATCTATATATTTATTTGTATTTATATTGTATTTAATTATTATAAGTATTATATATTTTTCAAAAATAGACATCTAACTGTTATCAACTTTAATTATATAAGTTATGAATGTTTCTAAGTGTTACCAACTTTAATTATATAAATCATGAATGTTTCTTCAAAACAAAGATACATATATTTTTGAAAGGTCTACATCTAAATGTTACTAACTCTAAACATATAAGTAATAAATGTCTATAGGAAACAAATACACTTTCATAATGAATTTTAATATCCTAAATATGTTATGTGACAATTATTTATATATGTTATTTTTTCCATGCTTGCATCATTTTTAATTATCATTGTTGTAATCTAATTGTTTTAGGAATTTGTTTTTTTTCATTATTCAAAATATTGAAAGGGAAATTGTTTATTTTGCTTAAAATTTAATAAGAATAATTTTGAATTAATAAATTATAAATATTAGAGGTTAACTAATTACATATTTAGATTGTAATAAGAGTGTTCAAGAGTATTAACCATTTTTACATTAAAAACAATAATTTCATCAATTCAAAATTACAATTTTGACAAAAATTGCTTAGCCAAATTTTGATGACCACAAATTTGAAAAAATAAAAAATAAAAATGTTTAACCTTCTTCATTACCATTTGCATTTTTACTATACAATTCATTTTTAAAAATAATTATCATAAAAATTCTATAACACTTATATAACATGTAATTTATTATTTCGTAAATCTATCTTAACTGAGATTATCATGCCCTAAGTGAAATCTAATCTATTGAGCTAAAAAATTTTCCTCAAATTGTTTTACTTTAAAAAAAAATATTTATATCTAAAATTTAATCCGTAATAAATATGGAATTAAAATAAATTCTCTATATTTACCATGTATAATTTTGTTGAAATGTTTTATTTATATAAGGAATTACAAATCCCCTCATATTAATTGTTAATAACACTTCTTAACACAACAATTGAAATGCCAAAATCATTTTATATTAAAACAATGGAAAAAATATATCAATAGGATGAGTACTTAGTTGTCACTAAAACAACATAAATCGTGAACCTACGTCCAAAAACATTGGTGCGGAAACAATAAAGGGTAATGGAAAGAAGCTTAAATTAGGCATCTCAAACACGATCCAGGAATTGATGTGAACTTGATGGAAAAAAAATAATTGTGTTTTGTTTTTTCCCTCACTACTTTTTTGTTAATAAATATCAAATATTATGTTAATGTTAGATATATAAATTCCATGATCAAAACTAAAAGACTTATCAACTTTTCATGCATATACATTTCCTTTAAGAGATGTCTTTCATCTCAAAAAAAACAAAAGAACGTTTCCTTTAAGAGATGTCTTTCATCTCAAAAAAAATCAAAAGAACGTTTCCTTTAAGAGATGTCTTTCATCTCAAAAAAAATCAAAAGAACGTTATTAGCATACTTTTTTTTATCTCTACACCTAACATTGAGGTGTGGAAAGAGAAAGGCTATACTCATAGATACAAAGTCAAAGTAATTTGATTTTGTATTGTTTTAGTTTTTTTTTTCAAATATTTTAAATATTTTGAAATCTTTGTAAAATATTTTTAATGTTTTTTCAAAATATTGTATTAAATTTATTATTTTGAAAATTATAAATTATTTTGTAAATTTGTTAAATATTTTTAATGTTTTGGTAAAAATTCTTATTAAATTTATTATTTTGAAAGGTATAAGTAATTTTATGATGTGATGATTTGAATTTTTATTAATAAAAAATTAAGATGAGAATTAATAGCCTATAGTGTATCTAAAAATTTTCTTATAAATATTTAACTCAAGAAATCATTTAAAAAATTCATGAGTTGATATGTATCAAAATTTTTATGTTTATATTTTGGGTAAAGATATATTTTTTTTTGGTGGTAGTATTTTTGGTGTTGTCTTTTGTGTGGATATTAATTAGTAATTTGGTTGTTGACACTCCCACCACCATAATCACTGTCACCATTCAATTGTATTAAACAAATACAACATTGTATAAGTTTATCAATGTCATCAATTGAGGATTATATAGTGTTGTACATAGTTATAAACCAAGTATTGTTGTTTCTGTTTAGAGAGGTTAAGGCCTAATATTTGCTATTAATTTGGGTTGAAGGAGATCTGGAACCGCTAGACAAAAACACATTCTCAGGGAAGTTGAATCACTCTTATCTTCTGGGTTAGTAATAATACTTTTGCTTTCTTAAACTTTAGAGACTAATTTTCCAAGTAAAAGTTAGCCCAAATCTTGCATGAAGATATTAAAAATAAATTAATCTATTAAACCTTTATTTTTTGAGATTAGAGATTTGATTGGTGTTTTAGTCTAGTGTGGATTTTCTTTCTTTCTCTCATATAGTTTCTTGTCCTTTCCAGGTGGTGATAGGCCATGCTCCAACCTGTATGTAGATTCAAATGATAAAATAATAAATAAAACAAATTAGATAATTTGTATACAGTGTGCTTGAACAACTTGGGATTTTACAAGTTGAGTACCATTGTCTATTACCTTGCATGTAGATTCAAGTACCTTTTTTGGAAAATTACTTGGTTCAATAAATGTCATAGGATTTTTTTGTCAATGAGTGTGAGATAGTTGAAGCTCCAAACTAGTTCAAGATGGCATTCATAAATCTCTACTACCTTATTTTCCAAGAACAACTCCCTGTCTTCCTATAAATATGCATTTCCTCATTTTTAAGAAATAGTTCATGGGTCTTTACACTCATCGGATCTGGTTTGATATGTACAAGAATGAGAGCCATTGCATAACATAAAATAGAAATGGATATTTGATCTAGGTGGATATCATTGGCCACCCACCTATTCCAATTGACTCATCTTGGCTATTTTTTAGTTTGACAGTTTTTTTCCTAGTTTTCGGGTCCTGAACTTCCGAGGTCGTTTTGAGGCCCTAAACAAAATTTTTTAGGTCTCGCCACAATCAACCTATAAACAAAGTTAGAGTCTAGCGACATAATGTGTAGTCCTCGGATAGACCTTTCCAACGGGATATCGTGCGCCTAAAACGAAGATCATATTAAAAAGTTACGACCTCGAGAAGTTGATGTACCAACTTACCCCAATGGGGCCCACATGACTCTTTGCGCTTCATCTCATAGGGTTAGGTTTTGGATTTCTAGGGTTTTTTCATTCATGTTTATTGTAAAAAAAGGCTTTCAGAGCCTCATTGTACTCATGTTCTTGCGAATGAGTGCAATTGTCACATCTCTTCTTAGAGATAAGCCGCCACCATTCTAACAATCTTGTTTCAATTTGAATTTACAGTTTCAACATATTTCTTTATTAATAGAAGGCAAGTTTTACTATATCTTTGTTATTGTTCATTGAATCTCTATGTTAATAATATAGATATGTTTCATTTCATTCTTCTCAGAAAATCCAGATCAGTGGTATCAGAGCGGTCTGATCCTTGTCATTATTAATACATGTCCCCGATGAGGTTAAGGTACAAAGAGTTGGGTCTCAAGCTTATTTCTATTTAAGACAAAGGCTCTCACATGCCCCAGTGACCTTCCATGGCGAGATAAAATAAAGATGAAGAGACAAGAGATCATTTCAAACTGTTGCTTGAGGAAGCCATTGCACAACAGAGGAATGAGATGATGGATATTTTTGTGCAATTCATTCGACGAATACCAATAGATGAAAAATATCCCTTGATCGGAGGCACCGCCCCCTTCAAGGTACATTTCACCTTTGATATTCCTATATTTTAAGGTTAGATAGACGCAGATAATGTAGACAAACAATTGAATCTGTTGCAAGGGTATTTTTCTGTCCATAACTTTTCGAATAGAAAAAATATTACTTTTGCGCTCCTAATATTTGTCCCCCATGTCAAATATTGGTGGGAGACTTTCTGTGAGAAAAAAAGGCAACAAAGGAACCCTCATTATTTATAGTCACACTCACCTGTGAGTCCTTCAGAGATGTTATTAAGGAACAATACTACCCTATCAGAAGATATGACAACCTGTATACAACATGGACCACACTATGGAAGGAAAGAGACCAAGCAGTGCCAGAGTTCACAAATATCTTCCATACATTGCGCACCAATATGGACAAGAAACATTCTGAACAACATCTGGTGCTCAAGTATCGCGGTGGTTTGCATAGGTACATCCAAGCTGAAATGGAGTTTTTGGACATCTTGTCCTTGGGCGTGGCCTATCGATATGATGTCAAAATCAAGCAGAAGCTTAAAAAAAATGACAGTTTGGGTTTGGGAACCCTCCATAGCAAAAGTCGGGAAAGGGTAACCCAGACCCGCAAAAAAAAGGGTAGAGAAAATATGGACAACCTCAGGACAACTGGTCTAATCTGCAAACAAAGAGGGACAATGGAAAGACAAAGAAAGATATCGGGATGTGATGCAACTTCCATAAGATCCCTTGGCATAACACTATTGATTACCACTCAAACAACCATTGGTGGCTGAGATGAAAGCCTCTAAATCAGATGTAGGTTCTGACTCTAAGTGAAAACTAAAAAAGGGGAGACATATCATTGATGCAGAACCTAGTGCCACCATTTCTACCACCAAGATCCATCTTGGTGAACCTAATGAGCCAGAGGAAGGAGATGTTAAAAAAATAGGATCATAGAGCAATAAAATAAAACAAATGTGGAAATAAAACATAGAAGATACACAATACAATAGAGACACATATATACATGGTTCACCCAGTGTGGGCTACATCCACCTGAGAAATTTTCAGTTCCTTCCTTTATTATTATCAAGCAAATGAAGGGATACAACCTACAACACACCCATTGTAACTTCCTCTTCTTTCTCTCACAATTTCCTCACTCAAAATACAATATTTGTAATGATCCATAGCCACAATACATTTCCCTCATAAAAGAGGGTTTCCTTC
Source organism: Picea engelmannii (assembly GCA_009831015.1). Classification (NCBI taxonomy): domain Eukaryota; kingdom Viridiplantae; phylum Streptophyta; class Pinopsida; order Pinales; family Pinaceae; genus Picea; species Picea engelmannii. The sequence continues at coordinate 59,145 of ML780735.1, forward strand.
TAGGAAAAAAACCCTTAACATAACTTCTACCATCAGATCTGTGACCTTATAATGAATGGTCCAAAATTACCTGAAATTACAATATTCATTTATAGGGACCCTGCAGGGGGGGTAACCCTCGAGTGGAGGAGTGTACATTCTTCCGAGGTGTAAAGTATTCATGGGGTATAAACACGATTTAATATAAAGACCTCTAAATCAAGAATCTAATCAGTCTCCACAATAAAAAATCTCCCACTTGGAGAGTGATCTCAACAACTCCACCGTTGTTGTATCTGCTGGGCTATGATCCTTCTTGGACCTGGAAAATTTCTCATCTTCACCTTCATCATTGAAGACTGATTGAAACTAAGAAGGAACTTAGTTTCTCCTTGGTCACTCCCTTTGTTAACATGTCTGCAGGATTCTGGCTAGTGTGTATCTTTTCCAACTTCAAATGTCCATCTTCTAAGATGGATCCTATGAAATGGTACCTAAGTTGTATATGCTTAGTAATCAAATGGAAGGATGATTTCTTTGCAATATGAATAACACTCACTGTCACAATACAACCTGTTATTCTCCTTTTTCTTTCCCAATTCCCCCATAAACCTCTATAACCAAATCATTTTTTTACTAGCCTCTGTAGCAGCAACATACTCTTCTTCTGTTGTTTAAAGTGCAACAACCTTTTGCAGTTTAAAAATCCAACTTACTGTCATTCCACCTATAGTAAAAACATACCTTGTTGTGCTCCTCCTGCTATCTGTATCACCTTCCATATCTGAATCAACATATCCCTATAGAACAATGTATGAACCTCCAAAACATAATGCATGACTAGCAATACCTCTCAAATACTTGAGAATCCAATTTACTACCTCCTAATGTTATTTACCTGGATTGTTCATATACCTTCTCATAACTCCCACTGCATGTGCAATATTTGGTCTTGTGCAAACCATTGCATACATCAAGCTTCCAACTGTTGATGAATAAGGGACCCTGGACATATATTCTATCTCCTCCTGTGTCTTGGAACACATTTCCTTAGTTAATTTGAAATGGCTGGCCAAAGGTGTACTAATTGGTTTTCCATTCTGCATTCTAAACCTCTCCAACACCTTCTCTTTGTACTCACCCTAAGACAATGTCAATTTGCAATTTTTCCTATCTCTTGTTATTCTCATACCAAGGATTTTCTTTGCGACACACAAATCCTTCATTGCAAATGAATTAACTAATTTATTCTTGAGAACATTTATATCCCGCAACAAGCATGTCATCTACATATAATAGAAAGATAATATAGCTTCCATTTTCTATCTTTTTAAAATAAACATAGTGATCAAAATGACATCTACTATAACCTTGTTCTGTCATAAACCTGTCAAACTTCAAATACCATTGCCTTGGAGCTTGCTTTAGGCCATACAAGATCTTCTTCAACCTACATACCAAATTCTCCTTCCCTTTGACCTCATACCCCTGTGGTTGCTGCATATAAATATTTTCCTCCAAATTCCCATGGAGAAAAGATGTTTTTACATCTAACTGTTCAAGATGAAAATATTCTATTGCCACAAGACTTAAAATTGTCCTAATTGAAGTCATTTTAACAACATGAGAAAACATTTCATCAAAATATATACCTTTCTTTTGTGCAAACCCCTTTACAACAAGTCTAGCCTTGTACCACTTTTTGTCTTCATCTTCTTCCTTCAACTTGTAAACCTATTTATTTTGTAATGATATTTTTCCTGTAGGAAATTGAACCAAATCCCAAGTCTGGTTATTTATGAGGGAATCCATTTCCTCTTTCATGCCTTACTCCCACTTCTTTTTAGTTTCTACCTTCATTGCCTCTTCATAAAATTATGGTTCACCAGAATCAGTCAAAAATAAATAATACAATGAAGAAGAGTAGCATTTAGGGGGTCTACTTAACCTGGTAGATATTCTAACAAAAATTATAAGAGTTTGAGGTACTTGTTGCTCTTGTTGTTGTACATTTTGATTTTCTGGTACCTTTGGAATTTCTTTTTCAATGAACTAATCAAGCACTGTGTATTCTGGTTTTTCTTTTTCTTGTATCTTTCCTTGCAACTGATATTTGTACATGACTTTCTCATTGAATATGACATCTCTACTCCTAATGATTTTGTGATTTTCATATTCCCATAAGAGATAACCAAAATCATTAACACCATATCCAATAAAGGTACACTTCTTGGATTTTTCCTCAATTTTTGTTCTATTTTCTTTATCAATATGGGAAAATACTTCACAACCTATTATTGGACTAATCGGTAGGTGTGGATAATAACCGATCTCCCTAGATCCACCTGGATCTAGAACAAAACAGGACATGACATGACTCTTTCCCTAAGTTTTGACCATTGAATTGACTAGGAGGAAGGAACAAATAACATACCTTATTATCGCTTCCTAGGGTCTTTGTTGGTCCCGCTTCGCTCCAGTGCTCTCGTGAAGTCAAGACCAAGACAACACAAACCAACCAAAGTGAAGATAACACAATATATTCAACTGTCAACCTATGTGTATGATCAAGGAATTACACAATAAAGTGAGAATTGCTTTATGGGAAAGGGACATGCCACTGTATCATATTAATGGAAAGTAAATATTACAACCTGAGCCTTGATGTCACAAACTTCCTTTCGATGGCTCTTAGCTCTGACACACACACTTGCTCAATCCTTGCATGAAGAAGATCAAATCCTCTTGATAGACTTACTAGAGTCTCCAAGCTATTGTTCAATGCTAAGTCCTTCACACAATTCTTTCACCAATTCTCCAATGAATCTTGCTTAACCTTTTCCATGAGAATTCTCTCAATATATAGGATAGAATGAATTAGTTACTTGGATAAGAATGATCCCAAAATATTAGGGAATCCAGTACTAGGATAACCATTCGAATGCCAACCCATCCTTCTAGAAGATTCCCTTCTAGAAACATCAAGAATTCATCTTTTTCCACACTTTAGGAAGAGTTCGCACCCTAGCTGTTCAACACAGTGCGAGAAGTTCACACCCTAGCTTAAAGCAGCCTGCGAGAATGGGTCATTCTCACACCCAAATGCACTAGTAGCCTGCGAACCTTATTCAAAAATAAGTTTTATGGGAAGAGATGAAAGTAACTTTTCTCAGGAGAAAGTTCTTATGAAGAGCCTGAGTACACCATCATCAATACATCATCATGACGACCAAAATCATGGGTAACACAACCGAAAGTCTTCAAAAAATAATTGTTTACCTTTTTACCTGTCCATGCCTCCTCTGGAATTCCACCATCCAAAGAGCTTGAAGGTCCTCTATTTATTAAGTAAACAACAATATCTATAAAACATCTTCTTAGAACTATAAGGGAAAACCAACATGCAATCTCATACTCCTTGCATGCTCCATGATTGTCTTGTTTATTCTTTATGATGCACCATTTTCTTGTGGTGTTACTAGAACTGTCTTCTCTCTACGAATCCCATGGTATGAACAATAATCATCAAACTCCTTGTTGTAATATTCACCTCCATTTTATGATCTGAGACACTTCAACCTTTTTCCTGTCTCATTCTCAACCAAAGATTTCTAATTCTTAAAAGTATAAAAAATATCAAATTCTTGTCGAATGCAATAAACCTAAGTTTTTCTAGTTGCATCATCAACAAAAGTAACATAATAATGAGAGCCACCAAGAGATGATACCTGAGATGGTCTCCATACATCTGTATGCACAAGATCTAACCTTTCACTCTTCTTTTCTTTTCCGACTCCGAGAAATATGACTCTCTTATGTTTTCCATAAACACAATGCTCACAGAAATCCAAATCAATTTGTTTAAGAGTTGGTAAAAAATTTCTTTTTTGAATTATCTACATCCCCTTCTCACTCATGTGTCCAATCCTATGATGCCATAGTGCTGTATCCACTCCTGTAGAAGCTAAAGAGTCATTGTTACCAATACATAAATACAATGTACCAACCTTCTCTCCTTTTTCTATCACCAGTGATCCTTTGGTGACCTTCCACACCTTATCTGTAAATATGGATATACAACCTTCACTTTCCAACTGCCCTATCGAAATTAGATTTTTCCTTAGATCTAGAACATGTCTTACCTCTTTCAACAACTTGTTGAGGGGTCCTAAATCCCTTTAACTCAATAGTAAGAACCAAACCCGCCACCGAGGCCCAATTAGACTCTGTGGCATTTGATAGTGGAATGGTTCTCCAGATCTTGTGATCCGTCCAATTAATCGATGTTCTTTATGTAGTGATTTACATGATATCTTCTTTTGAATACTCCTCCTTCAGTTTGAACATTCTCTTTTTGTATTTTCTCTTATAAGTGGGTCTAATAAAAGATAGGTGTTGGTATAAACCAGAAGGGTAAAGAAAAAGGGGGGGAAACTTAACTACTGAAAAAGGTTGAGTTCAGGATAAACCTCGTGCTCAAGCATGCAGAAAAATATTTTCACACCTACGACAAGCCTAGTACTAATACATCAAATTGCTAGTATTTCAATTATCGACTAAGATAAAATTATCAAAAGAGAACATACATGCAACAAAATGATGGAAAGAAAATTAGTTTACTTAGCTCTAATGATTAATCACACATTAGCACAAAGATTTTATTTCCATCATTAGAGATAAGAACTATAAAAATATTGAATCAGCTAACTTATCAATAGATTCAGAAACTCTTACTCATAACAACATCCATACATGAGATAAAGTTAGAAGTAATTCCTCATGATCCAATCACACATGCCTTTGATGTAAAGAAGAAATTTGTCTCCGGTCCTAAACAATAATTCTCAATTAAGGTAGTTCCCAAATAGTCCTTTACAATTCCAAAAATGAGGGTCTTTGCCAAAACCATCAACCTTTTTATAAAAGGCCGACCCTCTTATTTATAACAAATTATTTATTAAAAATAACTATCAAAAGTGCAAGCTAAGTAAAACAAAACATCACCACATGGCACTTTCATCTCTCTATCTTATAAGAGTCATCAAATGGTTTCACTTAAGTGGATGACTCTTCTCATACTCTGACCATTTGGCAAAGAGTTCCTAGCATGTGTTGGCATACAATAATCTATGTTGGTCTATCAGGGATGAAAGGATCTCCTTTATCTCCACAGACCGTGCCCAATACTTGAATACTTTAACACTTAACTACCGTAATAATTCCCGAGCCTTGATCGGGTGCTCCATGAACTGTTGTACTTGACCTGGAACCATGTGTAAATACGACCGTTGGATGTTGGGGAACACCTGGTCATTGAGTGCCCTTACGTCTGGGTCGTTGTGTGGGATATACTCCAGGTATTCTTCTCGGATAATTATGTTGAAGAGATCCCCCCACTGTGAGAGCACTACCTTGGATCCGGTGCTTGCCTTTGTATCACCAAAGGAAAAAGGCTAGACAAAAGATTTATTCGTTGTTGTTTTGATGATAAGCTTCACCCTAGGAGCGTACTCCAACTACCTCGCAGTCCCCGAAGAAGAACCTTCGCCTATCTTAGCTTCTTTCAGCTTTGGTGGTCTAGGTGAGCATCTGGTGGTTGGATTTCTTGGTGGCATCTTACCTGCAACTATACCATATTTTAGAGACTGTGCAATAAAATTGGGTGCATATACATAAATTATAACCAACGAATTGACAAACTTGGCTACATACCTCTGAAGCTTGTTAAACCTGGTTTAGATAATCAAAGAGTCAGTGTAGTCTTGTGAAGCTCGCTTTGCTCCCTCGGATGCTCTAGAATTCAAATTATGCACAAAATGAATTTGCTCAAAACCATTCTAGAGATTTAAACAGGGATGAACTTACCTTGTCGCTTCAACCATTCAATTCGGGTTATGACTGTAATTTCATCAAATCTGCCGCCAGATCTTCAAAGATGTTTAAACTTAAATTCATCATGGGTTGATGGCAGAGGCGTGGGTGGTAGTGTGGTATATCATTGATTTCAAAATGTTGTTGCCTAATCAGTGGACGGGGTAGAAACTAATGCGGGATTGAGCATTAACGAGTTCCTTAAATTTCCAAAATTCAATCATATCTAATGCTACAAACATCCCATCGTTCCGCTCTTTCAGTTGGTGGATTGGGGGTCAGGATTGTGCTGTGAACATTTTCGTTGATATCCTCTTGCAAAAGCTTCAACGACGATCGGTATTTCTGTACAGAGATGACATGGCCAAGCTGACTAGGAGGCTTGACTAGGACCTAGGGAACAAAAAAAATGGCTCGGAATAAAACTAGATCGTACGATCCTCTTACGTGGTAAATACACGTGGCCTTAGAGATAGGTGACTTCATTTGCTCGTGTTATTCGGGGTCGGGAATTTCTTTAAGCCATACATTCTAAAACCCATTCCTAACTTTCCAACCTCGAAAAGTGCCAAGGATCAACAATCGACGATAAATGTACACAAGTGTTCTCGGATCGACTCTCTCGAAAAAGTCTCGAAGCCGAAAACGCATCGGGGATCGACGATCGATGATAATTTTGTCATGGTCAAAACGATTATTGTAACCTTTCTGTATTTCCCCGATCCCGATAAGGTGCATCGGGCATCAGTTATTGATGATTTCTTTAGGCCCTTGGTTAATGTATGTCTTTCTTGTATTTGGCCGATGCCGAAGGGTATCGACTATCTCTTGAATCTTATGTATACCAAAACCACCTTCTGCTGATGCCGAGGAGGATCGGTGCTCAGAAACTATTATTTTTGTGTGGCTCCTTTACTCACTTGAATTCTTTCTGACACTGAACCTAAGCGCGTTAGGTGCAGTGTTTAGCTGTCGATTCTTAATTCAGGTTTCAAGGTCCTTTAGACATGAGGTTTCACAAGTTCAAACAAACTTGACTAGGTGATAAGAAACATGAAAAAAAAAAAGATAAACCATTTCCCAAAATGAAATCGAGTAAGACAAATTAAGAAAACAAGTGGTACCTAAAAAGTGACAAAAATTTGATTAAGGCTTTTAGGGTGTGTTGAGTTCTCAACAAATGGTGACTTACTGGGCGAAAGAAGAGTCTTTGTTCCTTCATCGGGCTTAGTTGATGCAAAAGTTGGTTAGGAACTTAACTGGTTTTTTATTAGAGCCTCTTCTGTCCTTACGTTTGAAATTCCCCAGTTGGTGAATCCGAGCTTGCCTGTGGGGTTTCAAACTTTATTCCACCTTCGTTTCCTTTAACCATGACCCATGCCCTCTTTTAACAAGATTCGTGTAAAGCATTCACTGGCACCAGGCCTTTTAGTTATCATCATTCACTTGCTACAATGTTGCTTTGCTTCCAGCAAGCATCCATAGCCCTGACGAAGTCACCTCGACGTCACAAACCTTGTTCCGCTGCCAGCGAGCGTCCATATCCCCGATGGAGTTATCTGCATACCCTCTCCTACTTTGCACTCATTTGATATAATTGGTTTTATTTCGGCAGAATGCCCTGTGCGAGTGGGAGAGGAGGACGTCTGTTATTTTCAAAATGAGATGGTTTAGGTGAATTTTTTCTAGCTCTGTCTTGAGGTACATTTGGTCCTTTATAGCTTACCATCTTTCCCTTTAGGTTTTACCAGACCACTAGGCGGACACTTCATCACTTTTCCACAGTTGTTTATTTGCATAGGTTAGATACAAAACTCCTTCAAAATAACCACAATTCTCCCAGTGATTCTTGTGTTGTATGTAAGCATGAGTTAGGAACATAATTCGCTATACCACATGAATTAAGATCAATCAATGCCTTGCAGAACACAATCTTCAAAGCACAAAAAATACTATAACAGGAAAACAAAAAATGAAGGACTCCGCAATCATCCTACCTAAGAACAAAATATCATGAAAACACACATATGTTTTTTTTAACAAAAACATGGTTTTAGGGCTTGGCCATTCACCGAGAAGGCGTCAGGTTCCCCCCTCATATTTTTCAACTGATACGTGCCTACTCCAAGTTTTGCGACTACCTAAAAAGGTCTGAGCCATAGATTCTGAAACTTCGAATGTTTTCCCTTCGGCTCATTCTCTCTGTCCCATTTCAGGACTAAGTCTCCTACTTCAAAATTCTTCTCTTTGGCCTTATGCTTGTCAAACCACCTTTTAACTATCTAATGATGAGAATTGAAATTTGATTTTTATTTCTCCCTTTCTTCTTCTAGCATGAGGAGGGTATCAATTCTTAGTTGAATAGACGATGAGGGTTTTCCCCTAGAATCATGAGCAAGATGAACAGATGGAAGGTATAACCTGTTTGGGAGAGTGGCTTCTTATCCATATAACATAAAGTAAGGGAAATTATCTATAGCTTCTTTGGGTTTTACTCTATTATCCCATAAGGCATTATGAAGTGAACTGTGCCAGTTCTTCTAGTTTTCTGTAATTTTTTTCTTTAATATCTTCACTAGGTTCTTATTGGTTGATTTTTCCACTTCGTTCCCCTATGGATAGTAGTTTGCAGAGTATCTGATTATGATTCCTTTGTCTACGAAAAAATATGTTAATAGGGTGGAAGAAAAGTAAGCAGAATTATAAAAAACAAGGACGTAAGGCATACCGAACCTTGTGATCAGCTATTTTTCTATGAATTGGATCACCACCTTTTCATTGACATGAGTCAGGGGGACGACCTTTGCCCATTTCGTGTAATAGTCTGTGGCAGTCAGTATGTATCTATGTTGTTTTGAAGAACTTGGTGTAATTTATCCTATGATATATAACCCCCATTGCTCGAATGGCCTAGAGACAACCACAGGTTGGAGTGGGACAACTTCTCTCTTTTCCTTCCCCACACTTATATGACAAGTTTTACAGTTCCTAGCGTATGTGTGAGCATCCCTAAACAGGGTAGGTCAATAATAGCCAAATCTCAATATTTTGTGAGTGGTGGTGTTCCCTACGAAGTGTCCACCTGTAGGACCATCATGGAGCTCCTTGAGAACCTTGTTTGCATCTTCCCACTCAAGACATCTTAAAAGCACCCAATCATAATTAATGCGGAAGAGAACTGAATTTGTGAGGTGATATTGTGCTCATTTTATTTTGAGAGCTCTCCTTTCCTTAGGGTTTAGGTTTTCTGGGAAAGTCCCATGGTGCAGGAGATAAGATAATTTCCCATGCCAAGACTCTTGCCTTGGGGACACATATGAATCTTCACTATACCATAATTTCAATTCATTCTCACACTCGGGGTATTCATTTACTTGGTCCTGGGATTCAACTGTCGGTTTACATAATCCTTGTTCCTTAACCAATTTGATAGGTTTTATATCGAGATCAAATTATTGGACCATTGCCATCCAGTTCCCTCTTATTTCTCCCATCTTCTGCTGAGTGAATATGTATCAGACTAGGGGATGAGGCACAATGACTTTGGTGTGGTTCTTTAGGATGTAGGATCTGAAGTGTTTCACTTCCTTGTACACCGCATAAGCCTGCTTGTCTATAGCAGGGTAATTTAGTTTGGCCCCTTGGATATTGGTGCTCATAAATGAGATCGAGGCCTCATTGTTGTCATCATCCTTTTGAGTCAATATTGTAGCGAATGATTGGTTGGAGGAAAAAGTGTAGAGAAAAAAATATTTGTTAAAGTTGGAAATTTGCAACACTGAAGCTTGAGATATTGCAGTATTAATATTGCTGAAAGAACTTTTTTGTTCATCATCCCACTTAAATTCAACATCTTTGCAGGTCATTTTTTGTAAGGGTTTGATAGTTTCACTGAAATCGGGGGTGAACTTTCTCACAAAATTGATATTCCCAAAGAAGGATTACGTAGCCTTTTTTTTGTGGGGTAATGGAAGCTGGGATATAGCCCTAATTCATTCGGGGTCTATGTGATTTCTTTCTTGAGATATAACATGACCTAGTAGTTTCCCTTCTTCGACACCAAATATCATTTTCTTAGGGTTTAAGGATATACCATATTTTCTGCACCTTTCGAAAATATGGGTTAGGTGTTGGATGCGATCTTCTCCATTCTTTGAATATAAAGTCACGTCGTCCAAATAAACTACTACACATTTGTTGATTAGTCCCCAAAATGCTACGTCCATGACCCTTTGGAAGGTTTCCTCTGCATTGATTAACCCAAAGGGCATGCATTTATAAGAAAAGGTTCCCCACTTGGTTAGGAAGGTAGTTTTCAATCGGTCTTCCTTTGAAACTAGAACTTGGTTATAACCTGAAAAACCATCCAGTAGGGAGAAAATCTCCGAACCAGACACGGTCTGTAAGAGTTGCTCCATCGATGGGACTGGGTAGTTGTCATTTTTTGATGCTCTGTTGAGGTTTCTAAAATCCACACACATACGGATCTCCCAAGAGTTTTTCCTGAAAGGAACCAATTTTTCTACCCATGCAGAGTGTCTAACTTGGAAGGTAATTTTAACATCTAGTAATTTCTTCAACTCCTGACACATGAGAGGCTCTAGAGATGGGTGGTACTTCCAGATCTTTTGTTGGATGGGTTTTACTCCGGGTTTTAACGATATTCTGTGTTGAATGATACGAGTATCATAAGTCTTCATATCTCGATAGGACCATGCAAACACATATTAATATTCTCTGAAAAGTTTGAGATAGGACTTTTTTTCTTCTTTAGATAATGTCTTGCCGAGATTTATATTCTTAGGGTTCTCTAGGGTTCCTAGATTAATAGTCTTGTACATGGGACAAGAACTCCCTGTCTTTGTGCTCATTGACCCTTTAAATATTTCCCTTAAGTAAAAAAGGTTCTCTAAATTGGCTACCCCCTTTGGTATCATGTGAAACCTTAGTTTGTCAGTCAATTGATCTGTTTTAGCTCTTTGTACACGGGGATCAGTTTCTACTAGTTTCTCCCAAAATATTTCATCGTCAATAACTAGATTTTTAAAATTATCCTGATTGGTTAAAAAGTTTATGATCTGTTCCTCTCCTTCAAAGACCTTCCAATTAGAAATATTGTTGGGCACCAACGACTTGTAGAGTAGCTCCATTGTGAACTAGGAGGCTTCATAGTCTTCTAAAGTAGATAGCCTTGAGGAAATGGTGGCTAGGGAATCAACAAGAGTGTTATTCATTATGGGGATCATTGTAATGTTGAAGGATTCAACATGTTATATTAGTCTGTGAACTTCCTGTTGATAATTCCTCAGGTGGGGAGAGTTGTAGTGTATAATGTTCCTTACTTGTCTAACAATGATTTGAGAGTCTCTGTAAACCATTAGTTCTTTAATGTTTAAGTCTATGGATTTCTTTATCCCTTGTACTAGAGCTTCATACTCAGCGGTGTTGTTTGTGCATTCAAATTCTAGTCTGCAGGACATGAAATTTCGTTTACCTTTGGGATCAATGAGGATACACCTCGCTCCCGATCCTTCTTGCAACTTAGACCCATCAAAGTACAAGGTCCAAACTTGTGAGTGAAAAACATACATTTCTTTTTTTCCTATCACTTTCCTCCTTTTCTCCTATCTGTTCTGTGGTTTTTAATAGAGGTTATTGACAGAAGAGGTTTTTTTCCACCGTCGGAAATTTTTCTTGAAAAGTCATTTCGGAGTTTTGAGTAAGAGGGACATCAAATGAGAGAGGGGAGAAATTCCTGAAATCTGAGTTGAAAGAATAATTTCCTAGCATGGGGAAATATGGGGAAGAGGGTTCATTGAGGGCTTCTAGGTTAGTGACAATATTTTTTTGATACCTTTCCCTATCGATCCTAATCATGTTTGTGTGTCCCTTTAACGACAACCAAAAGTGATCCCAGTTTGCACTAAAATATTCATTCAACTTCTTCGACCAGTCTCGACTAAGTAGAAATCCATAATTCTAGGATATCTACTACAATGATGTCAATCACTTGAACAAATTTCGGGTGTGTTTCCATCCTGATCATGACATCCTTGAGTTCTCCCATAACTTTCACCTGGGTTCTATCTAGTTGTATCACATGCTTATCACTTTTGAGAGGGATTGCGTTTAATTTCTTGCATGTAGATAATGGCATAACATTAGAGGATGCCCCTGGGTCAACCAAACAATTATGGAGGTTTCTGTTGAAGACTTCAAATGTCAAGAGGAATGGTGGGACAAAAGGCTTTCTTTTTTTATATTTAGAGGAAGCATTTACAATTGACTTATTTCTTAGAGCTGAGAGGGTTGGATTTTTTCCTTGGTCAGTGCTTGTTATAGGGTTTTCTATAGAATTTAAAGCTTGTAACAGAAAGTCCTTTTGCTGGGGGATTCTACACATGTCCATGATCAATATATTTGCCTTCAATTTTTTCAAATCTTCTACAATGTTGTAATCTAGCTTGGGTGATTCTCGTGTATGGATGTTTATAGGATTTCTTTGGGAGACAACAAATTCTTTCGGGTGATCATACCTTTTTTTTCCTCTCAAAGTGTGGGCCACAGTAAGGTCGTTTGAGACCAGCTGACCCTTACTTCACGTTTTCATAGCCAAGACCTCTGCGGGTGGTTCTTGAACCTCAAATAGATCATCGAAAGGCATGGGTAGGTACGAGTCCCATAGCATCATGGTTGTTTCTTTCGGTGGGTCGACTTCTTCTTGATAAAAAATATTCGTAGTTGAGCCACTTGATTGTCTGGTAAGGGAAAATTTCTCTAGGAACCGGTTGGCCATCAAATTCATGACATGCACCCATTGTGGATAGTCTCTTTCAGAATTTTTCTTTTGGTGATAGGTACAAAAAGAGTCAGACGCTACATTTCCCAGATCGATGTTTAAGTTGGCTGGGGGAGGGTTAATTGCTTTGAATGGTGGATTTATTTTAAAAAAGGGTTTATATGGCCCCTGGCCTTGGTTTTCTTCCCCTGGACTTATTTTCATGTCTATGATTTCATTTGACAACTTATTTATCATTCGTTGTAGGTCTTCTATGTCTCCACTTCCTTTTTTAGGACCTTGTTCTATTTTTTTTCCTTGGGGGTATAGTCAACAAGAGTCCTCTCCTAGGAGGAGGTTGAACTTCCTTCTTAACTAATGAGACCTGGACTTCTTTACATCCCTTCATTTGAAATTCTATTGTTTTGGCTTCCTCAAAATTCTCAGCTAAGGTTGTTTTGGCAACCCTCTTCACAAACATGGAAATGGAAGTAGGGAGAGCATTGTCGTATACTTTGAATTGCAACTCATGAGCGGGTTTAGCTTTGGGTTGAAATTTGTTTAGGATAGTGGTGAATCATTGATTGAAGTATTTAACCTTCTCCTTGGAACTCATGATGGCAGTGAACGACTCAATCATCAAAGCTCCTGTAGTGGTTTCTTTTGCAAATTTATCTAAAAAATCCTTTTGAAACTTCGTCAAAATAGTTATGGACCCTACAAGCAAGTTCAAATACCATGTGGAGGACGAATTCTCAAAAGTATAGGGGAAAATCCTACATACTACGTCTTCATCTTGGACATTCATCAGTCTAATAGCTAGTATGAATTTTTTGATATGGTCTTTAGGAAATCATGAGGTTTCATGGTCAAATTTAGGGAGTAAATGTTTTGGATGTCGGGGAAGGTTATGTACTCGTTCGGGGATGGCCAGAGCATATCTGGCCAACAAAGGTTGATTGTTATGAGGTGGGTTTCTCCTTTATTCATTATCATCATTTTTATATTCCATGTCGTTCAACTCTAAAACTGAGAGTTCCGAGTTAAAACCTTCCTCGTAAGAGAAATCGTCAGGCTTAGAGTAGTTACCAGCTGGTGTTTCAGGGATTAGGTTGAGGGGATGTTCGATCTCGATGAAGGAGAAATCTATCAGGTCATCTACTATGTGGACAAAAACCTAGTTGGGGGTGTCGACCACTAGTCTTGTTACTTGTTTTCTACGAGGGAGTAACATAGCTAAGGGTAGCGCTCCAATTTGTTAGGCATAATCTCTTGTGGTTCTTCTGAAATGGTTCAACTCCTCGTGGGGAAGTGCGTAAGGTATTTTAGAGAATAAATTTTCTTCCTCTTGTTGGGGTGAGTTACTCATTTCAGGAGTAGTCAATGTATGTGGGTTGTCTTGAGAATGACCAGCCATGCATGTGGGTTGTTTTGAATATAAATGCTATGTGAAATATTATACCAGAATTATTATTATCCATTTAGTCATCATACCCTCCTTCTAGTGCCATTTCTGTTTAGGGGTCCTAAATCCCTTTAACTCAATAGTAGGAACCAAGCCTACCATCGAGGCCCAATTAGACTCTGCAGCTTTTGATAGTGGACTAGTTCTCCGGATCTTGTTATCTAGCCAATTAATAAATGGGATTTACATAGTGATTTACATGATATCTTCTTGTGAAAATTCCTCCTTCAGTTTGAACATTCTCTTTTTGTATTTTCTCTTATAAGTAGGTCTGATAAAAGATAGGTGTTGGTATAAACTAGCTAGGTAAAGAAAAAAGGGGGAAAAATTGACTACTAAAGAAGGCTGAGCTTAGGATAACCCTCGTGCTCAAGCATGTAGACAAATATTTCCACACCTATGACAAGCCTAGTACTTGTTATCACTCCAAGAAACTCTTTGAGGTTGTAAGACAAAGATGCTTGGTAACTTAAAGTAAACTTGTTTTTGTGTTTTTGTATGTGTGGATCAATGGGATAACTCAACTACAATATAGTATCCAGACAGTGAAAATGAATAATCAAATAAACCAATGCCCTCAAGGATCAATAATCAAATAATATCTTTAAGTGGGTGAAGAATACAATGCTTATAAACTAGATACACAATGATGGGTTTAATAAACAATGTAAGAAAATATTAATCAAGTTATGAACTGACTAATGAGATGATAGTCAATTTGTAGTTAAAACAACTTGAATAAGATTGCAGAAAAAGGGTCGAAATCTGACATTAATAGAGAGAAGAACTTGTGATCTGTATTATCATATGAAAATTTAGTTACAAAGGTATAGTTCCTGTATCCAAAATCGACCCCCTGCTTCTATCAAATGATAGGTATTTATATCTTTTACAACAGATCTCAGATCCTATAAACATGGATCTAGATTTCTAAATATGGAAAACAGAGTACAAAGCTTAGTACAATAAAATAACCTAATATTTAACCATATAGATTTAATTTGATCATTACAAGTCGAATTTGACAACTAAAGCATTATTTGGCAGTCTGTAGGTGAAAATCACAGATTCAAATTTTTTTTTTTGATGACTGGGAGATTTTCTATCAAGCGTTATTGTGCCATTTGGTGTTATTTCCTCACCACATGTCTTTAAAACTTCACAAGAAAGATAGTCTATCTTCTCCTAATCATTATCCATCATTTGACACCTTTCCCACGTGTTCAAGAATTAAAAAATCGTGATCTGGGCAGAAAGAAGATGTTTCTGGACTCTTCTACGCTTTCACCATCTCTTTTGTCTTGAATCCACCCCTTTAGCTGGTGAAAAGGAAATCTTTCAATGGCTAACTAGTAGATTTCAAAACCAATGAACTGGTGAAAGTGCAAATTTTTTAATGAAAACTACCTGGGGAAAAATCGAATTACTGAGCCGTGGAGAGTCTATTTTACATGCTTGAATAGTCGATTGACATATATAAATCCTAAACTTTCCAATGGTACTTTCATATCTATTTTTAGATCTTGGGAAGGATGTCAAAATTCATCCGCAAGATGAGGCATCATTTTTCAAACAAATTTCAGAATGAATTATTTGATCGCTAACATCTGGCTCCAACTGGGATGGAGACCTCCCTGCGAGGTTTCCAAGAACCTGGAAGATCTTGTGCCTTTAGTATTGGGCATGGAGTCATTTAGGCTTTACAATTTATCATCTAAAAACCTGTAGCAAACTTGTAACCTGCCTATTTATTCATTAAATCAATCAACTAAAAATAATCAAGTTGCTCATTTCCCTTAGAGATCTCAATGTTAAATACAGACTGCTTAATCTCTGTCTGAGAAGAAAGCATGATGAACTGCTGATATGGGATTTTCAACTCATCACCTTCCTCACGTGTGACTGTTGTCTTAAACCAGATCTGACCTGTTCTTGGTAAACTAGTGGTTGATGCAATGGCAACCTCATCTGCTATTAGCTCCAGGGAACCTACTACAACTTTCTTTCCATCATAAGACTTTGCAAAAACCTCTGCAATTTCCTAGTGATAGCCTTCTTGTAACCTTTCCACATATGTCATACAACCCGCGTCTGAGAAACGCCTCTGCACCTTTGGATAAGACTGTAAGAAGGATAAATTGTCTAATTCTTTCCTCAAAAGTCCTCCTCCTTGCTTCTTTGCCATCTATAACTTAATCACCAGCTAATTTGTACACGATTGAAGCAACAAACTTCTTAACAAGGAACAAGCTAGCGTTAGTAAAAATAACTCTGTGTTATCAATGAAATATGAAAACCCTAGAATATAAATTTTTGAAAGAAGAGAGTTTGAAATAGGAAATGGTGATTTGATTTGATGTCATCAGCTAACTGGTACTTTATCCTCTGGTTGCAATGATGATTAAGAGTGTGTCATGTCTTCAAACCCTTCTCTGTCTGCCTCATGATTTTCGTGAGTGCAATCTATCACGGTGTCTTGCAAAAAACGTGATGGAAAGGTGTCATCACACATTTGCATCCATTACTTCTCCATAATGATTGTATGATGTGTGTTCGGCATATCCTTTTTGGGTTTCTGGAGTCGTTGGAGGAAAACCTATGTTAATGCTTTCATTGGCTTTCTCGCTACTGAGAGTACATTTTAGCCGTTGAAACTTGGATCTTTCACTAGCTAACTTCAACTTCAAAACAAAGGTTAGCTGGTGAAAAGATTTTTACTCAATTTTTTGAAAAGACCTTTTATTGATCGATTTGTTATAGGAGATAACAAATTATTCACTATATTTTGACACTAAAGATTAATAAAAATTATATAAATCTTTATTAATGACCATGCTATCACCTAGAAATGAAATGAAAGGACTGTGCTATTTCAGGAGATAACATTGGCTTCAGCTAATCCTCTGCTAAACTGAAAATTGACTGTAGTTTGCTGTAGTCTGCCTGCTTATTTCAAAAATCAACAATTGAACATGATCTAACTGCTCGTATGAGGAGTGTATTCTCACACCTAATCCTACTTCTAATCAGTAGGGGCAAATTGATCAAGTAAAATTATATCTCCAATGCAGCCAAGAAAGAAATTGATTTACTAGTAACCTCCTTGATATGAAACAGAAAAAGAAAGGAAACTGTAGCATGAAAAAATATAGTTTGAAAAGATGGCAGAACCAACCATCATATGACAAAGATATCTTGACATTTATGTTGCTCGTAGATTTTAGAAAATCAACAAAAGGGTCATGAAAGACCCAATGAAATGCCTCTTCACGCTTCTGTTTCAACTGCAAATTGAAGTGATGTTGGCTGCCTTTACTGATATCAATGTTGAAAGTAAATTGTTCTTCTTTTGTTGAAGGAAAATGCAAACTCAACTGCTGATCTGAATCTTTCTGCTTCCCTTCACCATTTCTTTGCAATCTGATTTCATCATCATGATATGTTGGCTTATCACAACTAACAATTTATTCTCCAATAATAATATCTTTGTAGGATATATCAAGACTAAAAAGATCTTCAACAGATTTGTGACAAGCATCAATCACAACATGCACATACTTTTGATCATCTCTTTGTTGAAAAGAAGAACTAGATGGAATTTGAGTAAACAATAAATCTTCACAAACCTTAACATCTCCTTCCTCATCATTGTATTGTTCGAATATAGGAGCATCAAGACAAGATCCTAATGACAGAGATGAAGCTTCTTGAATAGCAGGATCAACAATAAAATCATGAAACAAATTTGGAAAAATCTCACCTCTTTCCTCATCATAATTTGAAATCAAATAATCATAAGGAGAAGGAAGATCTTTCTGATGTTCAAGATGAAGATTAGATAGTCCCTGCAAATCCTATTCCTTA
This sequence comes from Picea engelmannii, assembly GCA_009831015.1. Taxonomy (NCBI): domain Eukaryota; kingdom Viridiplantae; phylum Streptophyta; class Pinopsida; order Pinales; family Pinaceae; genus Picea; species Picea engelmannii. The sequence goes on from ML780735.1 coordinate 77,102, forward strand.
TGGTTACTACAACTTCCCTTGACCTGCAAATCTGGAAGATGTGGATTGCCCTCAACATCTACTACAGATCCAATACTTTTTCCTGTTGATCTATCAATCTGCTCATCATCTTTCAAGTCTTCAAAGGGAACAATTTGATCTTCCTGACAACCTAAGACAATAGATGCATTTGGTACAATATCACAAGCATCTATACTATGGCTAACATTGTGAAGATCATTAATATCTCGGTCACAATGAGAGGTTTCTCTTATAACAACATACTCTTTGTGATTATCTGAATCTTTAGTCAATAATTTGAATTCATGAAAACATTCAGGAAATAAAAGGTCAGCTGAAAATTTTTATTTCCGAAACAAATGAAAGGCAGCATGAAAGTCTTCCAAAGAGCTGATACTAACGATAGGCAGAGAACGATACCAATCATGAACAATTCCCTCTAATGAGAAACAAAAGAGTCAGATATGAACATCCTCATGCACAATTTGCAACCGATGCATGCAATCATGAAAGTCCAACAAATGTTCAGCTGGCACTTCCCACTCTTCACCTCGAAATATGGGAATACTACGTTCCCATTCATCTCTACTAGGCACTGGCTGAGGATAACCAGAAATACTTGAAAAATCATAGAATGCATACCTCTTGTTCATTTCATACCAGTGGAGTCGCCAATGTATTTTTGAACAATAGAGTCGCCACTGAATCTTCCTTCGTGGAGTCACCAGATAGATGATTACAACCGAATCATGTCCAGACTTTGTCTATCATCAAACTTGGATCTTGTCATGTCCCAAGGAAGCCGAGCTTCAATCTCCTTTCCCCAGAAACGACACCAATTTGTTATCACTCCAAGAAACTCTTTGATGTTGTAAGACAAAGATGCTTGGTAACTTAAAGTAAACTTGTTTTTGTGTTTTTGTATGTGTGGACCAATGGGATAACTCAACTACAATATAGTATCCAGACAGTCAAAATGAATAATCAAATAAACCAATGCCCTCAAGGATCAATAATCAGATAATATCTTTAAGTGGGTGAAGAAGACAATGCTTATAAACTAGATACACGATGATGGGTTTAATAAACAATGTAAGAAACTATTAATCAAGTTATGAACTAACTAATGAGATGATAGTCATTTTGTAGTTAAAACAACTTGAATAAGAGTGCAAAAGAAGGGTGGAAATCTGACATTAATAGAATGAGAAACTTGTGATCTGTATTATCATATAAAAAGTCAGTTACAAAGGTATAGTTCCTGTATCCAAAATTGACCCCCTACTTCTATCAAATGATAGGTATTTATATCTTTTACAACAAATCTCAGATCCTATAAACATGGATCTAGATTTCTAAATATCGAAAACAGAGTACAAAAATTAATACAATAAAATAACCTAATATTTAACCAAATAGATTTAATCTGATCATTACAAGTCGAATTTGACAACTAAAGCATTATTTGACAGTGTGTAGGTGAAAATCACAGATTCAAAAATCTGTTTTTGATGACTGGGAGATTTTCTGTCAAGAGTTATTATGCCATTTGGTGTTATTTCCTCACCACATGTCTTTAAAAATTCATGAGAAATATATTCTAGCTTCTCCTAATTATTATCCATCATTTGACACCTTTCCCACGTGTTCAGGAATTAAAAAATTGCGAGCTGGGAAAAAAGAAGACATTTCTAGACTCTTCTGCGCTTTCACCAGCTCTTTTGTCTTGAATCCGCCCCTTTAGCTGGTGAAAAGGAAATCTTTCAACAACTAACTAGCAGATTTCAAAACCAATGAGTTGGTGAAAGCGAAGAATTTTTAATGAAAACTGCTTTGGGAAAAATTGAATTTCTGAGCCGTGGAGAGTCTATTTTACATGCTTGAATAGTCGATTGACATACCAAAATCCTAATATTTCCAATGGTACTTTCATATTTATTTTTAGAGCTTAGGAAGGTAGTAAAAATTCCTCCACAAGATGAGGCATCATTTTTCAAACAAATTTCAGAATGAATTATTTGATCGCTAACAGTACTAATACATCAAATTGTTGGTATTTCAATTATTGACTGAAATACAATCGAAAGAGAACATACATGCAATAAAATGATGGCAAGAAAATTAGTTTCCTTAGCTCTAATCACTAATCACACATTAGCACAAAGATTTTCTTTCCATCATTATAGGTAAGAACTATAAAAATATTGAATTAGCTAACTTATCAATAGATTCAAAAACTTTTACTCATAACAACATCCATACATGAGATAAAGTCATAAGTAATTCCTCCTTATGATCCAATCACACATGCTTTTGAAGTAAAACAAAAATTTGTCTCCAGTCCTAAACATGATTTCTCAATTAAGGTAGTTCCAAAATAGTTCTTTACAATTCCCAAAATGAGGGTCTTTTCCAAAACCATCGACCTTTTTCGAAAAGTTCAACCCTCTTATTTATAACAAATTATTATATAAAAATAACGATAAAAATTGTAAGCTAAGTAAAACAAAAACATCACCACATGGTTCTTTCATCTCTCTGTCTTCTAAGAGTCATCAAATGGTTTCACTTAAGTGGATGACTCTTCTCATAATCTGACCATTTGACGAAGAGTTCCTCACATGTGTTGGCATACGGGAATCTATGTTGGTCCATCAGGGTCGAATGGATCTCCTTTAGCTCCACTGCCCATGCCTGATACTTGACTAATTTAACATTTAACTGCTGTAATAATTCCCGAGCCATGATTGAGTGCTCCATGAACTGTTTTACTTGACATGGCACCATATGTAAATATGACCATCGGATTGGGGAACACCTGGTCATCGAGTGCCCTTACATTCAGGTCATTTTGTGGGATATAATCTGGGTATTCTTCTCGACTAATTATGTTGAAGAGATCCCCCCACTGTGGGAGCAATACCTTGGATCTGGTGCTTTCCTCTGTATCACCAAAGGTCGAAGGTTGGACAAAATATTTCTTTTTTGTTGTTTTGATGAAAGGCTCTGCCCTAGGAGCATACTCCAACTTCCTCACAGTCCCCAGAGAAGAACCTTCTCCTATCTCAACTTATTTCATATTTGGCGCTCTAGGCGAGCCTCTGGTGGTTGGATTTCTCAGCAGCATCTTACCTGCAGCTATACCATAGTTTAGAGACTGTGCAAGAAAATTGGGTGCACATACATAAATTATAACCAACAAATTGACAGACTTGGATACATATCTCTGAAGCTTGTTAAATCTAGTTTAGATAATCAAAGAGTCAGTGTAGTCTTGTGAAGCTCAATTTTCTCCCTTGGATGCTCCAGAATTAAACTTACGTGCATAATGAATTTGTTCAAAATTGTTCTAGAGATTTAAACATGGATGAACTTACCTTGTCGTTTCATCCATTCAATTCGGGTTATGAGTGTAATTTCATCAAATCTGCTACCAGATATTCAGATATGTTTAAACTTAAATTCATCGTGGGTTGATGAAGGAGGTGCGGGTGGTAATGTGGTCTATTGGTGATTTCAAAATGTTGTTGTCTAATCGGTACATGGGATAGCAACTAATGCGGGATCAGGCATTAACTAGTTCCTTAAATGTCCAAAATCCGATCGTATTTAATGCTACAAACGTCCCATCGTTCCACTCTTTCAGTTGGTGGATCGGGGGTTGGGATTGTGCTATGAAAATTTCCGTTGATATCCTCCTGCAAAATATTTGATGCCGATCGATCTTGCCATAAAGAGATGATGTGGCCAAGTTGACTAGGAGGCGTGACTAGGACCTAGGCAACAAAAAGAATGGCTCAGAATAAAACTAGACTGTACAATCCTCTTACATGGTAAAGAAACATGGAATTTGAGACAAGTGACTTCATTCGCTCATGTTAGTTGGGGTTGGGACTTTCTTTAAGCCATACGTTCTAAAATCTATTCCTAACTTGCCGACGCTGAAAAGTTCCAAGGATTGGTGATCGGCGATAAACGTACCCAAGTGTTCTTGGATTGACTCTCTTGAAAAATTCTTGATGCTAAAAATGCATCCGGGATTGGCGATCGACGATAATTTTATCATGGTCAAAATTATTGTTGTAACCTTTATGGATTTTCCTGATCCCAATAAGGTGCATCGGGCATTGACTATCGACAATTTCTTTACGCCCTTGGTTAGTGTCTGTCTTTCTCGTATTTCATCAATGTCGAAGGGGATCGACTATCTCTTGAATCTTATGCTAACCAAAACCACCTTCTTCCGATGTCGAGTAGGATCAATGCTCGACGACTATTTTTTTTGTGTGGTTTCTTTACTCACTTGAATTCTTTCCGACGTCGAACCTGAGCGTGTTAGGTGCAATTTTTAGCTGTCGATTCTTAATTCGAGTGTTAAGGTCCTTCATACATGAGGTTTCACAAGTTAAAACAAACCTGAATAGTTGATAAAAAACATGAAAACAAACAAAGATAAACCATTTCCAAAAATGAAATTGAGTCATACAAATGAAGAAAACAAGTGGTACCCAAAAAGTGACAAAAAATTGATTTGGCTTTTAGGGTGTGTTGATTTCTCAACACAATCATTAGTTTCCATTCTTTTTCTTTATTTTTACCTTTCCCATTTGATGATGAGGTAAAAGAGGGTTTCCTTCTAGGGAAAAAAACCCTAATACAAATTCTATCATCAAATTTATGACCTTATTATTAACGGTCTAGAATTACTATGAAATTACAATATACATTTACAAGGACCTCGCAGGGGGGTAACCCCCCTTACACTCCCCCGCATGGAGGAGTGTACATTCTTCCGAGGTGTAAAGTCTTCATGGGGTATAAACAAAACTGAAAATAAATACCTCTGAATCAGGAAGATAATCAGGCTCCATAACCAACAAGATATGCCTATTTCATTCACAGATGTGGGTGAAAGGCCCCTCGTTGCACTTCATCATTGATAGCGATAGACAGAAGAAACTCATCTCAACGGAGGTCATCAAGTGGCTATCCCTAATGACAATGCCACACCCAAAACCCTACACCATTAGATGGATTTTCTAAGGAAGTGATCTTCGCATCAACCAATAGTGTCGCATGTCCTACGACATCGAGCCCTTCAAAGATGAGGTAGTGTGTGATGTTGGTCCCCTTGAATTTTGTGATGTTCTTTTGGGATAACGTCTTTTATGGAAACACCATGTTGTATATTAGTATATACCTCATAGTGTTATTATTACTTTGGACAAGAAATTGTATAGGATACTTGAGGTAGTCCCACCTAGTGCCATTTCCTTGATCTTTTCCAAGCAATGTAGGAAGTTCATATCTCAGACTGGGAAGTTTTTCTTCTTTGTGATTCACTCGTAGAGTGAGTGAAATATTGTAGCCACATCCATGGCCTCCATGGATGACTTCTTCACACAACAAAATAAAGTGGATAAGGTCATGGAAGAATACAAAGACATATTCTCCTCAACTACCGAGGTACCTCTGCACTGTCAGGTCAAGCATTCCATCGATCTGAACCCTGGTGCACTGCTACCCAACGATCTAGTCTATTGTTGCTCTCTACTATAAAATGAGGAGATCAAGCATCAGATCCAAGAACTACTGCCCAAGGGGAACATCCGACCCAAATCATCACCTTGTGGAAGCCCAATCGTGCTTGTGCAAAAGCAAGATGGTACATGTTGACTCTGGATTGATTACCGGGCCCTAAATAAAATCACAGTCAGGAACCGGTACCTGATTCCTCGAATCAACTATCTCCTTGATCAAATAAAGGGGGCCAAATAATTCAGTAAGATTAATTTGAAGTCTGGCTACCATCAGGTCCTAATAGAGAAGAAAGATGCATGGAAGACTGCCTTCAAGTCAAAAGAAGGTATTTTTTAATGGTTGGTCATGCCATTTGGTTTGACAAATGCACCAACAAATTGCATGAGAATGATGGAAAATATCTTGTGAACGTTTACCAATTATTTTGTAGTGGTTTATCTAGATGACATCCTCATCTACAACAATACTTGGGTGGAACACTTGTAGCATATTCAACAGGTTCTACAGACTTTGCGACAACACAAGCTATATGCCAACTTGGAGAAATTCTCCTTTGGCATGGATACGGTCCAGTACCTAGGATAAATAGTTGATAAGAATGATGTGCATGTGGATATAGCCAAGATCTAGGTCATCCGTGATTGGCTAGCCCCAACCACACTCACTGAGCTTCAAAGCTTCTTAGGCCTTGCAAATTTCTATCTCAGGTTCATGTTGAGATTCTCCCATATTGCATGGGCCCTCAACCAAGTAACAAGGGGTGCTGTTAAGGAAAAATTTGTGTGGGGCCTGTGCCAACAACAAGCATTCAATGATTTGAAGCAATGCTTATGTTCAACCTTAGTGCTTTCATTACCCGACCTGCAACAACCCTTTGATATCAAGACAAATGCTCCAGACTATGATGTAGGCATAGTTCTCACTCAACACGAATACCCCATGGCCTATCATAGTGAGTCACTATCAGATGCCTTATGTAAGTACCCTACTTATGAAAAATAAATGTACTCCATTATGAAAGCCTACCACCAATGGAGGCATTACATTCTTGGGAATGAGACATTCATCCACACTGATCATAAGTCGTTGCAGTTCTTGCTGACACAAGGAAAATTGCAGAATGATCGCCATTAGAAGTGGTCCATGTAATTGCAATAGTTCCACCTCAACATCAAGTATAAGACATGAAGTACCAATCGCGTCACTGATTTCCTCAGCCAACCTCCAGTCATGAAACACACCACAGTTCTAGACTCTTGTGGTCACGAGACCTTCAGATGGCCCCAACTCTATGAGAAATATCCTGACTTCGCTACCACCTACCAGAGGTTGGGAACAAACAAAAATGTCACTGAATTCCATCTTCAGGACGAGCTACTGTGCCATCTGGGCCATATTTGCATTCCATCAAGCGAGTGAGTGAAGATGATTTGGGAAGCCCACTACATTTGGGTGGAAGGACACTTCAATGTAGAAAATATAGTGGCAGTGCTACAACAACATTTCGACTCACCGAAACTTCGACATGATGTTAGCGAGTATATTAGGTCCTGCACTTCCCGCACTATTTCAAAACTGACCACTAAGAAACAAGGCCTGTACACCCCTCTACTTACTCTTGACAGGCCATGGGAATCCTTCTCAATGGACTACATGTCAAGCCTTCTATCCACCAAGAGGAGAAATGATTGTGTTTTTGTGGTTGTTGATCTCTTTTCCAAAATGGAAATTATGACCGCTTGCAAGAAGAGCATCACAATGGAGGTGACTTCCAAGATCTTCTTTGAATGAGTGTGGGTACATTTTGGAATACCACAAACCATTATCTCAAATTGGGATAGTGGGTTCCTCAACACATTTTGGTTGAGATTTTGGTCACTGATGGGAACCAACCTCACCAAATCCACTACCTTCCACCCTCAAACAGATGGCCAAACTGAGGTTGTCAACCGGATGATCGTCCGTATCCCTCACATGTACAATTCCAAGCACCCCCACACATGGGATGAGAGTCTTCCCTATGTTTAGTAAAACTACAACAGAGCCATATATAGCTCTTCCCTTGCAGCTACGCAGGAAGACTCATCCCATGCTCAAACTGAAGTTGAAAAAGCCATCTGGTTCATTGAGAGGATCCAACACATCCACCAATAGGTTCAAGATATTTTACAGAAATCCAGTTCCAAGTACAAGCAGTGCCATGATCAACATCGGATGCCACAAAATTTTTAGGTGGGCGACAAGGTTTGGTTACAATTGCAGAAAAAATGCCTTACAGGGCCCCATCAGAAGCTTTGTCCTTTCTGCTATGGACCTTACACCATCACCAAGGCTATGGGTGAAAATGATTTTGAGCTCAATATTCCCCCCTTTCTTGGATTGCACCCAGTGTTCATTGTGGATCCCCTTCGACCATATTTTCCACCATTATTGGGCACCTCAAAGATAGAAGAACAATTGACACCAACAAAGCTCAACCCTATCTGCATGGAACATGCATCTACTGACCAGATCATGGACACACAAGTCAAGGTCACTTGCCAACAAAGGATCCAACTTTATCGGGTTTTCAAAGCAGGGTAGCTCCTGCACCAAGAAAAGTGGCTCACCCGAGGCCAAACTCAACACAAATTTCCTCATCTAATGGGGGAACTCAACACAATGGAGACCATTTCTTCCTAATGGGAGAGGATTCATCAAGGTGGATATCGGTGGCCACCCACCTATTCCAACTGGCTCATCTTGGTAGTTTTCCAGTTTGGCATTTTGTTTCCTAGTTTTTGGGTCCTGAGCTTTCGGGGCCGTTTTGAGGCCCTAAACTATGTTTTTAGGGATCACCATAGTCAAACTATAGAAGAAGTCAAAATATTATGGAATAATTTGTATTCCTTGGATATACCTTTCCAACGGGCTATCGTGCACCTAAAACAAAGATCATATGCAAAAGTTACGACCCCATGAAGTTGATGTACCAACTTACCCCAATGGGGCCCACATGACTCTTGGCGCTTCATATCCTAGGGTTAGGTTTTTGGATGTATAATTTTTGGAATTCATGTTTATTTAAAAAAAGGGATTTCAAAGCATCATTGTACGCGCCACTGTCACATCTCTTCTCAGAGATAAGCTGCCACCATTCTAGAAGCTTGTTTCAATCTGCATTTTATAGTTTCAACATATTTCTTTATTAATAGAAGTCAATTTTTATTGTATCTGTGTTATTTTTCATTGAATCTCTATGTTAATAATATAGATATGTATTCATTTTGTTCTTCTCATAAAACCTGGATCAATATTTTAGATATAGTCATTACCTTTGCAACTTATTTTATTTTCAAGTAGAAGTGAGTTATGGCCTTCTATATCCTATGGGGATAAGTGTTACAAAGAGATATGATTTACTATCTCATGTGGAGCTTACCTGCACAAGACTCTCTAAAACTAAACTCTTGGTATTTTCTCGACCTATTTTTTTCTTATTCTATTGGATGAAAATATGTTGGTGGAGGAGGCATAGCCAAGACTACTAGATAGATTGAATTTATTGGTAACAAAAGGTGCAACCTGAACTACCAGATAGGTGGAAGTGAGATCTGTTTCCTTTGAATGACATGTCTTTATTTTCAAGGAAGGCTTGGAAAAGGTGGGATCATCATGTATAGGGAAAATTTTAAGGATCCATACTTTTCTTAAAGACTAGAAACCTTGGTGAATCTTACTAATTATTAAAGGTCCAACCATAAAATGTTTGGTGATATTTTTGTAAAAATATTCAAATTTCTAAGGATTTTAAATAGTTTGTAGAATTTTTTGGCGATTTTTAGAGTAAAATACTTTTATCTAATAGAACTTGGGAAGATAATTTTAGAAAAAAATGCAAATTGCTGAATCCATTTTTGGAAAAAATATGGAAAAATATCCCATGGGCGAAATTTAGCCCCTAAATTTTTCCTTGATCATGTAATATATTCATTCCAACTCTTTGGATGTATTGGATCTAATTATGTATATGTTGTATGTGATATAAACACACACTTTTCAATATTTTCTTTCTACATACCATGAGGTAGATTTGCCACAATAAATATGAAAGATTGTAACTATTATCTTTGAAGATTTATAAAAGATCCAAGGCCAACTAATTGAGAAAGAGAATCTGAGTGGCTATGAATCCACTAGAGGGGAAAGTTAAGGGGGTCTAAGGGAATGATTATTAATCCTAGCTACCTATGACTACCTATGTCTCTTAATATTTCCTATCCTATTTACCATGTGCCTTATCCTAAATCTCAAATTTTTAATGTTGCATATGGTTACTATTAGTCCTAGATTCACTTTAATGGAGAACATGAGAGTGAGATGGAAGTAAAATAATCCATATATTTGAGGAGAACCTAGCCACACATGTTATGTACCAAATAATTAAGATAGAAAAATAAACTAGAGTACATACCATGTATAGAAAATGTGAGTGTGGAACATGTAACGTACCCATCCCCTAGTTGTGTCACGTCACTGCTAAAATGACCAAATACAAATTTCTGGTTTTTAAATCTAAATGCGGAAAATAACAAACAACATGGAATACAAGTTCATTCAACTATCCATACTCAATAAAAATGTAGATACAATTTCTAAACTTTTCATAGAAACAACTAAATAACATGCAATGACATTCAACCATATAAACAGGGATTTAACTGCATCATTCTGTGCCCAGTAAGAAAGAATAACCAACTATATTTCATAGTAAGTTGCACAACAACTATATCAACATTATACATGAGTAAACACAACAAATACAACACTTATCTTATAATTGTGCAACCCATTGCAGAGGATGGACATTCCTCCCAACTGTAGCCTTGTTTTTCCAGTTCTAAATAGCAAGAGACCCTTGAGATGAGACTATGAATCCAAAAGAGATGGAGGTCCCTGAGGTTGGATAATGTCCCCCTTTCGGCAGTTAAACTCTTAGTTAATTCCACTCCACCAACACACTTCCCCTCAACCTGCAAAACCCAAGGGATTAAATCCCCCTTAATTTCTCATAGTCCCTCTAGCCTTTCCACTCGTCTACAAGGCTTCCAACACATGTTGGACAAGAAAACTGCTTGTTGGGATTTCAATATTTCTATAGCTGCAAAAACAATTCTCCCAACATCCAAAACGCGAGATTCCTTGATGAATTTTCAACATCTTGTTACTCTCAGGCACATAACCTCTTTCTCCAAGAGATTACAGCTCAAAACAACAACCAAACATTACCACAACAACTTCCTACAAGATTCAATGCTCAGAATTCCATTGTTGGACAAAACACTCCATGTAAAAACTATTCTCTATGCAAAAACGTGAATGCATAATTCTGGTCTCCTACCCATACAAATTTCCTCTCTTTTTCTTGCTTGCTTGATTTGTACTCTTCCCAAGCTGATTGTACTCATCCCCCATTCTCTTAATAACTATGGGAAACAAATCTCAACCAACCCTCTTACATGAATTCAATGATTGGGCTCTAGAACACCCAACAACTAATGGAAGGTTCACGGTAAGGATAGTTTAGAAATAAATAAGAAATGGATTTTGGTTTAATAGACATGGGTATTTATATCCCCCTTGGACCCCTTCCCTCTCTTATGGATACTTAGCCCCCAAATCTCCATCCATGTCTTTATACAATTGGTGATACATTTTATTCATTGTATTCAATTTACATCATTTACATATTAAATCACTTTGGCTCTCAACCACATATTGCATCTACAATATATATTTCTACTTTGGGGTTTGAAAATGGGGATGTTACATCCCCCTCATACAAAATGCACTATCCTTAGTGCACACAACCATACAATTTATACATTAACATATATATATAAAAACATTACATCAAAATTCTTGATAATTACGCAACTTAGTGACTCACACAACAATTAAAACTAGCAACTCTCTTTTCCCCTCAAACCTACACTGGTTGGACATGAGTCTCAGAGTTGTGGCTCCAGGAACTTCAAATGCCAAAACACAGTCTTCATTGTCTTATGTACAAATGTACATTCATTTTTCTTCAAAATTTTCAAAAACTTGCAGGTATGCTTCTTGCATGGCTTCCTCATGATTTCATGTAGCATCTTCAGGATCGTAACATGTCCATTGAAAATGTACCTAGATGATGGATTTGTTCATGAGAAATTTAAATTTCTAGTCTAGGATGTGTACTGGTTCCACCCATAAATCCTCTTCGTGTTCCACATGGATCACATTCCAATCAATCACATGATTGGGATCAAGTACATAATTTTTTAATAAAGACACATGGAACATGTTATGAATTCTCATTGATGCAAGTAATTGTAGAATTTATGCAATTGGTCCTATCTTTCCTAAGACCTCAAAAGGCCCACAACATCTCACTTCCAACTTTGGGAAACTTCTCAATTTCAATGAGCTTCTCTTGGTTTTAAATTTTAAAAACACATGCTTTCCCACTTTGAATTCTCTATGTGTCTTATTTTTATCGATATAGCTCTTTTTCCAATCTTGAGCAACTTTCAAATTCTTCCCAATCTTTACCATCTGTTTTTCCATTTCCTTTGACAATTCTGTCCCATTCATGACTATGTTCATTGGATTATCCCAACTTAATGGTGTGTTACATTTTCTGCAATACAATGCTTCAAACAGGCTCATCTTCAATGATTCCCAATACCCATTATTATAAGCAAATTCAACTAAATGGATATAGTCCTCCCACCTAGAAGCATTGCCCATTATATGCATTCTTAACATATCTTCAATTATCTGATTAATCCTTTTTATTTTCCCATCTAATTCTGGGTGATATGCTATACTGAAATTCAAATTTGTCCCAAATCCCTTAAACAACCCCTTCCAAAAATTGGAAGTGAACTTAGGATCTCAATCCGACACTATTTCCTTAGGCACAACATGTAGCCTAGCAATTTCTCTCATATAAATTTCTGCAATATTGGTTTCCTTATGAGTTACTTTCACAAGAATTAAATGTGAAACCTTTGTAAGTTTGTCCTCCACTACCATGATGGAATCATGTTTCCTTGTTGTCTTGGGTAGTTTGGTAATGAAATCAATAGTAATAACTTCCCACTTCCATTCAGGAATGGGAAATGGCTGCAACAATCCCATTGGATGTCTATGCTTGGCCTTTACCTTCCGAAATTCCATGCATCTAGCCAAATAATTAGTGACATCTTTCTTCATACCATGCCAAAAATATTGGACTCTTTTAGCTACGGTGTTCTCATTCTATAGGGAGTCTTGGATACTAGGGAAGCTCCAGGCATTAAGTCAATATAAAAATCTATATCCCTCTTTAGTGGCAATCTTGGAAACTCCTCAAACACGTCTTCAAACTCCTTCAAGACTGGATAATATTTAAGACTTGGATCTTCCATATGGGTTTCATATATATGGCACCCTTTTCTAAAACTTATTTTCAGTTGCAATGCTAAAAGATTTTGGATAAATATAGGGCTTGGAATACATTGCACTTTCCTTGGACTCCCTTCTTCATCAAGACACATGAACAACTTATTATAACAATCTAAAACAACATGGTGCATTTCTAGCTGATCCATACCAATCAAGTAGTCACAAGACCCAAGCAGTATGATGTTCAAATCTGCCTTAGTGTTAGTTCAATTCATGTTTATAGGGCATTCTTTAACAAGCTCATTAATTCTTCTCTTGGTTCTAGTAGCTAGCTGAACTAACCAAGAATTTTCATGCTTACATTTCTTCAATTTAAACCTTTCAATTAACTTTGGATATATATAGCTATGACTAGCTCTAAAATCAATCAAAATAGCTATGGGATGATTATCAATCTTACCTTCCACTTCAATCATGTGGGATTGATAGTATTCTTTCATATTGTTCAAGGCTACATAGATCCTTGGCATGATTTTTCCCATTTCCTTTACTGTCTCCTCTTGCTTGATGCTATGCAAAGTATTCATCTTATCTCCTTGGTGAGAAGAATATTTATAAATGTGATCTCCTTCACATCCCCAACACTTTATGGGCTACTCTCTTGGCCTCTTTCCTAATGATTCTGTCATTTTTTGATCACCTTGAGATGGCTTCCCTTGCTAATATGCTTGAGATATATTCCTTATGAATTGTGGTTTGAATCCTTTCTTCCTTTGATCCATTTTTCCTTTCTTCTTATCATCCTAAGCCTTTTGAAAATTTGGCCTTCCTCTATTTTTCTCATACAAATACTTATCCTTCCTTATGGCTTCCTCTAAATTCTTGGCCTCATCAAATTGAGTTTTATCCTCATAGAAGGATGGAAGTCCACTCAAGAATCTCCAAATTTTTACCTTTTCATCTCTAATGAAGCTCGCATACCTAAGAAGTTTCAAGAGCTTTCTCTCATATTCATCCATGGTCATGTTCTCAAGTTTGAGTTCAAAGAACTCTTGCATCTTCTTGTTATAGTATTGCTCTCAAAATTACTACTATTGAAAATATTTCTTGAACTACTTCCAAGAAATTATTTTCTCATCAAGGTGCTTAACCTGCTTCAACTGATCCAACCACATAGATGTATTTCGTTGAAGGTGGTAGGCCGAAATTCTGTCTTCTGAATTTGATGAGTAGTTATGTAATTGGAAATATTTTATCATTCCCGACAACCATGCTTATGCATATTCACCTTTCTTGTTTTTTCCATCAAATGATGGTGGATTGATTTTAGTAAGTTCCACTTGTAAGCTATCTAACTCCTGTCTCCTTCTCTAATTCCTAACGAGAGATATACTTGGTCTGCTTGCTAACCTCGAACATGCATATGTTTTTTTGGTCAAGTTTCCTAGGGAATGATGATGTTTAATCCTGCTAATATTCTTGGATTGTCTATATCCTCCATGATCATCCCTCCTATTATGAGACCTAGACACTTCCACTTGCCTGGAAATAGCTTCTTTCCTTGTTCCCAAATATTTGTTGACTTACTTTTGCAACATATTCAAGCTTTGTAGGATCTCCTCTTGAGGTTTCATGATCCTTTCATTATCGACTCTATATCTTTGAACTTCTTTTTGCATGCTTCTCATAGTTATAGTATCCTTCCTGTCTCTTGTCCCATTAGAATCAGCCTCAACATTACCCATGCTGACATGCCGACCTCTGATTTCTTCTTCATGGCTATAATAACCCTGTGCATCATCCATATATGTATTTATCATATAGGAACTAAGGTCTGTATCTTTAATTCTACAAGAATGTGCATACAATAATTGTTGTTAGAATTAAACATATTGATAAATATTTATTAATTAGATTACATGTCATTATTCATATCAAATTATGAATAATATTAATGCACTATTATATCATATGATCCATTAAATTCATTCTTCTTCAAAAAATATTTCCGACAACTATTCTCATGCCTCATTATGAGTTTTGAGAGAAAAGTTACAACAATTACAAGTCACAATTTCCACTCTTTTATTTCTACAAATATATATTTTATCACTTCCTCATACATTTTATTACCCAAATCAAAATTTTCGGTAGCTATATGTCTTCGCCTCCTCAATACCTTTATAATGACTATTCCTCTGTTCAAATCCAATATCCTAGCTTAAAGTTATGGTCCGAATAAGTTTTGACTATTTTTCCCAATTTATCCTTGTATGCTGCATGTGTCTTATTTCTCTTCCTGTGCATTTTCCAGGTACCCATAACCCAAAATGACTACATGGATGTATTTTATGGTTCATATGATTTCCATAGACTACTCATGTGCCTCAAATGGACTTCTGAGTAAGTATTTATACCCTTTGGAAGTAAAATGGTCCTAGAATTTTACCTCAATTGTTTTAGCTCTAACTTTCTCATACAAACTCTGTTTTGTGCATGGAATAACCCGTTGGGTAGATCTCCCTAAGTTATTTTAATTAAGATGAAAATATAGAGTGTAAATTGGTACACTCTATTCTTATGAGTTTTTATTGGACAACAACGTCGTTTAGGGAATCAAAATCGCCACGAAAGTTCATGACTTTCAAAAACCCAAAAAATTATTAAAAATTTATTTGTTTAATTATTATAACCGACCTTTAATATGCACTATTGATCTCAAAATTGGGACAAATCTAGACCATTGATCCACTATCCATCTAAAATCAACGATCGATGATTCCTTTTTGTAAACCAAAATTTCCCATCGATCTGTCTGATTCCTAATCTTCGACCATTGACTATTCCTCTTTGTAAACAATCATTTCCCATGAATCTCACTGATCCCCGACCATCGAAAAATTCCTTTGACAACCAACTTAGTTACAATTTCTTCGAACCTTGACCATCGATTGTCAGAAAACTCTTATCTAACGTGGAAACCATGCTGACATGGCATGACACGTCATCTTGAGGTTTCAACTTGACTGACGTGGCATGGTATATGGATGCTGGCGTCAACATACTCTTTTCCTTCATCGACAATTGACCACTTCTCTTGGAAGAATAAAAAAAAATCCACTAAATCTATCGATGCCCGATCATCGACCATTGATGATCTAATATTTATCTCGATCAAATGAAAACTCTCATCGAATTTTTTTGATCCCCAATTATCTACCATCGGTGATCGAAGATATTCTTTGGATGCATGAAACCTTCACCAATTTTCTTCGATCCCTGACCGTTAGCCATATAAGAATTTTCTTGGAGAACTTCGACACTTAGAAAATTTTCAAACCAACTCTATTAATTCCTGATCATCATCCATTGGCTATCTAATCTAGGTGGATATTAGTGGCCGCTCACCTATTCCACTGGCTCAAAAAACAATTTTCATTTTGACAGTTTTTTCCTAGTTTTTCGGGTCGTGAACTTTCGGGGCCGTTTTGAGGCCCTAAACAACATTTTTCGGAACGAAACAGTCACACTGTAAGAATTAGCCAGAGTGTAACAACAATATGTTTATTCCTTGGATATTTCTTTCCAACAAGCTATCGTGCACCTAAAACAAAGATCGTATGCAAAAGTTACGATCCTGAGAAGCTAATGTACAAACTTACCCCATCGGGGTCCACATGACTTTCTACACTTCATCTCCTGGGGTTAGGTTTTTGGATGTTTAGGGTTTGATCATTTATGGTTTATGTTAAAAAGACCTTTGGAGCCTCATTGTAACCATTTGTTATAAAAATAGGATCGCAGAGCAATAAAATAAAATAAATGTGGAAATAAAACACAAAAGATACACAATACAATAGAGACACAGATATACGTGGTTCACCCAGTGTGGGCTAGGTACACCAGAGAAATTTACAGATCCTTTCTTTATTATTATCCAACAAATGAATTGATGCAACCTTCAACACACTTGTTGTAAATTCCTCTTCTTTCTCTCACAGTCTCCTATCTCAGAATACAATATTCACCATGATACATAGACGCAATACATTTCCCTCATAAAAGAGGGTTTCCTTCTAGGGAAAAGAAAAAATCTAACATAACTTCTACTGTCATATTTTCGACCTTATAATTAATGATCCAAATTTACAATGAAATTATAATATACATTTACACAACAATTTTTCCTTTGGGGGCTTCGCCTCGAACCCTTGCCCGGGGCCTACTTTCCCCTGGAACCTGCAAAGGGGGTAACTCCCCTCTGCATTCCCCCGTGTGGAGGAGTGTACATTCTTCTAGGGTGTAAAGTCTTCATGGGGTATAAACATGGTTGAAAACAAAGACCTCTGAATCAGGAAGATAATTAGGCTCCACAACCAGCACCATCTTCTTGCGAATGAGCATATCTGTAATATGTCTTCTCAGAGATAAGTTGCCACCATTTGAGAAAATTTTCTTCAGTATGTATTTTTATAGTTTCGGCATATTCTCTTTATTAGTAGAAGTCAAGTTTTATTGTATATTTGTGTATTTATTTTTTATACATATGTATTCCATTTCATTCCTTTTATAAATTTGAATCAATGGTATCAGAGCGGTCTTCTCTTTATTTGTTTCTCTATGCATGTCCCCAATGAGTTCAGGATACAAGGATTTGGGACTCAAACGGGTTGATCCCTTGCAATACCATTTTCTTTGATCACGATTCCCTCCCATGGAGGAAGAAAAGAGAGACAATGGAGTAGGGGATCCTTTTAAATTTTTGCTTGAGGAATCCCTCATACAACAAATGAATGAGATGATGGATAACTTTTCACAGATCCTTCGACAACTGCCAACAAGTGACACATATTCATCAAGCAGCCACACCGCTCCCTTCAAGGTGCAATTCAAATTTGATATCCCCTTATTTGAAGGCCATATAGATGTGGATGACATAGATAAATGGTTGAATCTTCTAGAAGGGTATTTTTCGGTCCATATTTTTTTCCGATAGAGAAAAGATTACCTCTGCGCTCCTTAAGAATGTCCCCCATGTCAAGGATTGGTGGGAATTTTACTGTGAGTAAAGGGACACTAAGGAATCTGTAATATTTGTAGTCTCCCCCACTTGGGATTATTTTAGGTATGCTATTAAAGAACAATAGTACCTTGTTGGAAGCTTCGATGACCAGTATACGAGATGGACCACACCATCACAAGAAAGGGACCAGAAAATACCATATTTCAGAAATAGCTTCCATACCTTACACACCAAGTTGGGTACCAATGAATCCGAACGACATCTGGTG
Organism: Picea engelmannii; assembly: GCA_009831015.1. Lineage (NCBI taxonomy): Eukaryota > Viridiplantae > Streptophyta > Pinopsida > Pinales > Pinaceae > Picea > Picea engelmannii. The sequence continues at coordinate 95,347 of ML780735.1, forward strand.
CTCAAGTATTGCGACTATCTGCATAAACACATATAAAAAAAAGTGGAGTTTCTGGACATCTCATCACTAGGTGCGGCATATCGATATGATGTCAAAATCGAGCATACATTTAAACAAAAGAAGCAATATTTTAGATCTACAAATTACTCATTGAAGAAGCAAGGAAAGCGCATCCCCAAACTAAAGAATAAAGGACATAGCAAGGATGGACCCCCTTAGGACAACCAGTTCAAGCCACAAACAAAGAAGGGTAATGAGAAGATGAAGAAAGACATTGGGAAGTGGTGTGAATTCCATAAAATCTCCTGTCATAATCACTCGAAGCATTCGTTGGTGGCCGAGAAGAAATCCTCAGAGTCAGAGGCAGGATCTGACTCTTAATTATATCCAAAAAAAGGGAAGTCGATCATTGAAATAGAACCCGATGCCACTGTCGCTACCTCCAAGGTCTATCCAAGTGAAACAGAGGAAGGTTAGAACCTTTTTCACTCATATATGTGGGTGAAGGGTGCTCCACTACATTTCATTGTCGATAGATAAAGTCAAAAGAACCTAATCTCAACAGAGGTCTTCAAGCGGTTGAACCTACCGATAATTCCACACCCACATCCCTAAACCATTAGGTGGCTCCACCAAGGAAGATACCTCTGCATCAGATAACAATTTCATTTTCTCTACGACATCAAGCTCTTAAAGGATGAGGTATTGTGTGATATTCCCCACCTTGAAGTTTGTGATGTTATTTTAGGACAACCATATTTGTGGAAACAACATGTTGTATATGAGTCTAGACCTGACAATGTTATTATTACTTTGGGTAGACAATTGTACATGATACTAGAGGTAGCTCCACCTACTTCTATTTCTTTGATCTCTACTAAGAAATGCAGGAAGGTCATTTCCCAGATCGTGAAATTTTTCTTCTTCATGATTCACTCTCAAAGTGAACATAAGGTCACAACCACATCCATGGCCTCTACACAGGACATCTCCATGCAACATAAGCAAGTGGAAAAGATTGTGGAAGAATACAAAGACATCTTCTCCTCACCTACCGGGGTACTGTGACCCTACCAAGTTAAGCATTCAATTGATATAACCCCCAGTGCACTGTAAGTTTTAAACCTGCGAAGTAAAGCAATGCATATATATTCTTAAGCAATACAAAAATTAATCAATGGCTCATACACAAAATACACAGAGATTTTTACCGGAAACCCTCAACCGGGAAAACCTTTCTTATTTTCATTATATCGAATTTCACCATTCACCATACAATATATACAATGTTTTTAGGTATTCCGTAGATACCAAAACCCTAATCCCTTAATCTAGGATTAATTTACAAATCAGCTAAAAATAGCAAAATCCACTAAAAATAGCAAAAACCGCCCCAAAAAAAATTTTCGGGGCATTGCCCCGAACCCCATTGGCCCCGGGCTACCGCCCGGTGCCGAATGTTGTGCGTAACCAGGGGGGGCATACCTGCCCCCCCCGGGACCCCCCTAGGAAGTGCCCAGCACAACGGCAGAGCTCTAGGTGAAGGGATCGTCAGACACAGTTGTCGTATCTGACGCATCCACACACACACACATGCAAAGAATATAACACATACCCAACATTCTCCCACTTGTTGTTTTCTTTGCATCCAGGGGTCCAGGGGATTTTATAGTCAACAATCCAGGGCAGCAATGCCCATTGTTACTCTACACCAAGAGAACT
>ML780735.1:109664-129752 GCA_009831015.1 Picea engelmannii
GTAATCATAAGCAACATCACATCAACATGACATCAAGAACACAGTACAATAGTATTTACGTGGAAACCCAAATGGGAGAAAACCACAAAATGATTTCTTATATTTATCAATAATTCATTCATAGGAAGCACCAACTTCCCAATTCTCCAGCTACAAATGGAAGGAGGCTATAATCCCCTATTTTCAGGCTCTAACCTAAAGGAGGCTACAACTCCCTAAATTTTCTTGCTCAAACTAGAAGGAGGCTATAACCACCTGGGTTCTCCGGCTCTGACCGAAAGGTGGTTACAACAACCTAGTTCTTAGGCTCCACCCTGGAGGAATCTCCAACTCCCTGATTCTCTAGCTCTAGCCAGAAGGAGGCTACAATCTCCTTTCCTTAACTCGTCCAATTGCCCTGAAATATATGTGTAGACCAATTGTCACTACCACAATCACTTCCACTACCACTTTCACTGTCATTGTCACTATATCCATCCTGTCACATAAACCTATCACTGTATCCAACATGTCACTTTCACAGATACTCAACTAGATCCTCTCACATGGATCATACACCAAGGACACCTCTCAACTAGATGTCCAACATCACCAACACATGGCTCTACCACTCATGTACCAATATAACCAACATACCATCAAGTACCAACCTGTACCATGCATCAACCATGCATCAACCTGTGCCACAACTTGTACCATCAACCATGTACCATAAAAAATACATCAACCATAAACCAAACTTGCATCATCAACACTTGTACCATACCATGTGTCAACCATGCACATCAACCATGAAAATCAACCATCAACACCTGTACCATACCATGTGTTGATGTTACGGTAGTTGTGGGAGGTATTACCCTATACATGTAACCTCTGACGAGTATAGAATATTCCAGGAAGCAAGAGAAACCCTAAAAGGTCAGTGTTATCACTGAAAAATCGTCCGCAACATTGCACACAATGGTTGAAGAAAAAAATCAATGCCAACAACAATTATTCCACCTACAACACCAATTTCCATCAAAAGGAAAAAAACTATATACTTGGGTCAAAAATTATAGTACGTAGATTCACCAAAGGAAGTGCGTGCACAATGCACAGGCTAACACAGGCCTCAACACGCACTGTGTGCAAGATGCACGACTATCTACGAGAAATGCCACACACTTCTATGAACGACGTATTTATGGATCTTGTCGGCCCCTCAACCACTTCTAGTCTGACCCCCAACATGATTTGACACTCATATATGAGCGAAATCTAGCTTGGAGGTTGGTTAAGGGCTAGAGGGTGCCCTAAAAGGCCCCTTGTTCACACTATGAAGCAATTATTTTTTTCCATGAATGGATGCTATAAATAAGGGCCATGGGTGTGCTAAGAAAATAATAACTTCAAGGTATTTTTATGCTGGAAGAATTCTTCTTTGAGAATCCTCTTTTCTCTTTGAAGCCTTCAAGCACCATTGCAATAGGCCATTCCACTCACCTCTTGAGGGAATAGGCATTGTATTTTCTTCACCATTTGTCATTTATTCCATTGTATGAAGAGAAGATCTCTCAATTAGGGAACTCAAGAGCCCTCCCAAGGAGGAAGAGGGGACTCATAAGTCCCTGCCTTTATCTACAATGTTTTGCCTATCAATATATTGATCCATTGGTAGCAATATGTTGGTCATTTTTTTATTTTCATGGTTCTAGTTTCTTAAGCTTCTCTAACATTTATTTCTTAGTTGTTTTTAGTTTTGTTTCTTTTTTTCCATGTGTGTTTGGTTTATCTAACTTGCTCACAAACTTCTGTCTTGTTTAGAAAGCTTATCTAAACATGCAAGTGTTGTGTTTTTGCTCACCCAAGTTACAAAACCAACACAACAAATTGGCGACCATACTAGGGATTGGTATCAAATTACTCTCTATTTAATTCTTGAGAGCACTTCATTTTGATTGTTTTGACATGCAGGTATGAACACCGGCCTAGCCCAACCCGCCAAAGTCAAAATTCAGAGTTGAGGAAGCAGTATTTCACTTGGAAATTTCTTCCCCGATGCATGACAGGAAGTGCACGACTTTTCAATCCCACATACGCGCATTCTGCACACTATGCATGAAACACAATTCATTACTCTATGCATTGTGCACCCTCTGCGTGGATGTCAAAACTGTAGCCCACACATAAATCCAATTTTCTCAAATTGTAAGGGTTTTGATGAATGGTTTGAGGGCCCCTAGCCTTCAGATTGTTATTTTTCTGCACTTTGTAAGGCAACTACACTCCACTTAGATTCCTTTGTCATAAGAAAGGTTAGCCAACATAGGCACATAGGGGTAAAAAGAATCACTATTCTCATATTTTTCTTTGTTGCCACATGGATGGCTCATTTGGATTTTAAATTTTTTAGTGGAAGTTATTTCTTTTCATACACACTCACTTAAATGGGGACTAGAAGTTAATTTTAACCTTCAAGTATGCACTTCCCCCGCACCCTAGTGTGATCTCGGGAATAAAAAAGGTGGTTAAAAGGACATTTCGTCTCCCTTAAAAAAATTCTTTAGGAGAGGACAAAGCCCCCCTAGGGTTCCTCTTAGTTTTTGAAATCAACTTAAATTTTTGTAAGGGCCCATACATGCCCACATGTTTGCAATCTTAGGATAGTTTCTAAAAACAATTTCTTAGTTTAGGTCACAATCTAGGGAAGTTGAAAGATCAAGTAATAGGCCCATACATACCCACATGTCTACAATTCTATGAGAGTTTCAAAGATTTCTTACTATAGACAACATTTTAGGGAGTTTAAAGGATTTTTGAGGACCCATATGTCCACATTGCTAGTTTTTTAGGTCTTTAAATGTTTCATAAGGTTGTACCAAAGACACATAGTAAGCTAGGTAAGAAGATTTGTAAGGACCACATGAAGTCCACATGTTGCAATATCACACTTATTAAAATATTTTCACACTTTTCACTTTCTTGCACACAAAGCCACTCCTCACACACATAATTTCTATTAGAATAGTGGAGGTCAAAGTAGGAGTTCTCCAAAGGAATTTTGAAAGATTCAACTACTCCTTTGGAAATTATCCACACCAATTAGTTCAAACGAGGTTGGTCCATGACCCCAATCTCTCATCCCACCACATCTAAATTTTTTGTAAGAACACACTAAATGTTCCTCCACAAGAGGCACCAAAATATTTTTTTTAGTCTAGGTAGGATCTCGGGGGTAGGCATCCAAATAACCCCTCGTTATTAGGTTTTCACATTTTAAAACAATAGAAGTTGAGAAATAGGGAACTTTCAAATCCTCCAAGTCAAGTGTTCCTATACCATAAGGAAGGGAGATACCCGTGAAGGGTCGAAGGCCGAGGTCTGATTGTTCTGTGCATCCCTCTTTGAGTCACCCAACTCTCATGAGGGCATCCAGTTAGTGACCCATTTCTGAGGCCGCAAATGTAAATGCCACACTTTGACCGAGGTACTTAGTGACCAAACATAGGATATCTACCCAAGTGGTGGTTGTGGGCTACAATCACACCTTGATCATATTTTGTATGGCTATTGGGAAATATCACCGACTCTTTTGGGATATGCACCCTCTACCCCTCATTATAACTGATTACTTCAACCTTCAATAGTTCCTCTTCAAGTGGCTTTAGACCCCACTATTGAGTGCTATTGGAATGCCCAGTGCTAAATTGAGTGGAAGGACGATAAGTCTTTTAGGACAAGAGCATTTTTTTTATTGTTCCCACACACAGACAAAATACACCTATCCACATGCTTGTTTATTATAGTTGATTTATGTATGATGTTCATTTGATTACATGCAATTATGAGTTATACTATTTTGGGAAGGCCCAAAGCTCTTGTTCATTTATTTCTCTCTTGTCACCATTTTCACACATTCACTTTGCTAGTTTTAATCCATAGGGGAGACACAAAATCCTCATCATTCTAGATGCTTGTAGAATCTCCCTCCTATTCTAGGAGGAGTCCCTAGACTTGCCAACTCACCGTCTCAACCATATCACACAGCCATGAGTGCTACTGTTTGGGATCAACATTACTTGGTTCCACTTTGCTTGGGTTAAATACCCAAGGTCATCCATATATTAGTTCTCCTTCAGAAGGAGGTGGGGGTCAAACTTCTTCTCTAGGAGGAAGTATAAACCCACCAAATCCCTCTCAAGGGACAGGTCCACTACCTACTCACACAATGGCTGGAATTAATCCTCTGCCAAATCTCCATATGCCATATTTGGAATCCCTCAACATTCCTAATTTGACCAAACTCACAAATGATCCCATTTTACATGACCCCACATGGCCCAATATGCCTACAAAACTACCTTCAGATATTCCAAAATTTGAAGGAAAACTAGAGGAATATCTCGCTAACCATGTTATGAACTTCCACTTATGGTTCTCTTCAAACAACATCATGGATGCTTCCATCCTCTTAAAGTTATTTCAAAGAACCCTCACATGCTCATCATCCAAATGGTATGTGGACAAAAAATCAGAGTCCCATGTTACCTTTGAATCATTGGCCAAAGCCTTTTTGTCCTTTTTCCAACTACATGTTTGTCATGATGTTGGCTTAGAAATTCTCTCTGATTTCAAACAAACCACTGCTATCCATATAGCTGACCACATCCATGAATGGCGTCGATGACGTATTTTGTGTAAAGAGGAAACCACCAAAGAACGACGTCTTGATTGGTTTCCTAAATAACTCGTCTCTGTTATTGATAAGGATGTAACATCCACTTTTGTTCAATCAGAAGAGAAGGCCATCAACATGGCCCAACAATTTGACCTCATCTATGCTCAATCTAGTTACTTGTACACAATATTACCTGATGCACCCCAACCCATACCATTTGGCCAGGATAAACCTAGGATGTCTCACGTTGCAGATGGGTTGATTGGTTCTATAACCCATATCAACCCTTACAGACACATTCCACCCACTTATGGTGCACATCAATATCCACAACCATATAGAGGGACATCTTATTACCCTCCTCCCATTGAACGATAGTCATATCCTATTGCTACCCCTCCACCAATGGGTGCACCCCTACTGGGACCCATGATGCATTCAGTCTCTCAACAAAGTACGAGTTCACCCTCAACCCCCACATATAACCTCAACAGTATTAGAATTGCTTCCACTTCCTACATGATGTATGGATCGTCTCCTCAAAACAATCTATTTTATATTTCTTGGTCCTCCCCAACTGGTTTCTCCTCCACCAGGACAACCGCATGTCGACTTTAACTTTGTTCAACCCTCTCCCATTCAACAAGTTCATACTTTTGAAAAATTGAATACGAAAAATCTGTCCCATCAACCAAATCATGCCAAGATCAAAAGGAAAAAACCGAAACAATAACAACCTGAGACCAGTAGGAAATAACCCCCAACAAAACTATTGCACTGGGGGAAACTAGAATCAAGTCAACCAAAACCCTCAAGGGAGAAAGAATAACAATCAACCACAATAAGGGAAGAACAATAACCTCAAAACTAACTTTCCTTGCACTCTATGTGGTGAGTATGGAAATTATACACCCCCCCCCCAAATTGCTAACTTAAAATGGATGAAAGAATCCATGAATACGCAACACCCTCCAGCGCCACTTGCCCCTTAGCAGGCCCCACAACATTAGTTGAAACCACCACCTCTAGCTGTGTTGAAAAACCCTATTCCACACCAAGGTGTGATGAATACCAAATAAGAATTACACCCTGATCTGCCAAAAATGGGGCAATATCAAAACCTAGGTCCCAATCAACCTGGAAATCCGACTGATTGCAACATCCTCCTTACCAACGAAGAAGAGATTCTTTTGCAAACATGTGATATCCAATATGGTGTTCAACCTGAATCTACCCCAACCACCTCATAAGAGACTCGAGCTACAATCAAACAACCATTGATGATTCCACTCCCTAACACTAAACCAAACCCTTGTATGCCTTGTATGTCGTTACGACAGAATGTAAATAACCCTCATTCTAGGGAATCACATAACTATAGTCTGGTCGAAGACTTATCATAGTCTTTTGTAGCCATGTATGTATTGGAGATCCTTCAAAACTATCCATCTCAACAGAAATCCTATCTTTCTTCCTTCAGGGCATTCAACCCAGTTGATAATCGACTCATCACCTTTGATCTAGATAGTGGAGAACCATGCCTCCCTGCCCTAGTAGATTTTCAGATACCAGTTAAGATCTGGAACATCACAGTCCATCGATGCATCCACATGCATCATGTCCAAAGTAGTATGGAAAAAACTTGGCTCACCTGAGCTAGTACCATCTACCATCACCCTAAGAGATTACAATGGTCACCCATCATCCCCTGAAGGGATCTTCCAAAATGCCCCTATAGAACTTGGGGAAAAAACCATCCTCATCGACCGTGAAGTTATCGACACCCCACTTGATTACAATATCTTTTTCAGACGTAGCTACATGTATTCTATGAAGGCGATAACTTCTTCTGTGTTTCGAATGATGATGTTCCCCCACAATGGGAAAATCATCACCATTGACCAACTTACACATTATGAGCCTAATCATTCCACCAACATTGATAACATTCTCCTCCTTGTCTGTAATATCTCAGATGTTTTTTTGGTCAACGACATGGGTTCTAAAATTTTTAAGGACCCATCCTAGTTGGGGGCATATCATGGAGCACCAACTCTCCTACACCATGCTATTTCAGCACAAGTTTGTGTTGTATCTTCTAATGGAACATATATCAGAGACAATACTCCTCCTATAGAGGCCCCTCCCCACATAGAAGTTCCACCAGTTGGATAACTATTGTCTCAAGAGTTCCATAAGAACCCCATGACACCACTTATCCCAGATTCTCCCCCCCACTCCAGAGGAAAATCCAGGTTTGGGAGACATTCCCCCAAGCTATTACCCAAATTCCCTTTTGCTACCCCCCACCTGGAGTCCAAGCATTCCAAGTAGCTTCTACCCTCACCCTTCCAAACATGGTTCTTTCCATCCTTGTATGGTATCTCCATCCACCCACTATGGTTCCTACAACATCTCTCCCTCCTCAGACAAAGGGATTACCGATGCACATCCTAGTATAGGCTACTGCCACACCACCCCTACCCCCAACTAGAAGTAACACCACCACCACTGGGGGTAAACGAAAGAAGAATGAGCCCATAGCTCCTCTTCCTCCTCGATCTCAACCTCTTTGCGAACTATGCGAAAGAGAAGGACACCCCACTAACATTTTTCCTACTTTTCCCGAGTTACACAATCTTATCTAGCTCTCTACAACAAACCCATTGCTTACTACTCCACCAAGTACATCCAATGCTACTACAGAGTCCTCAACCACACACAATAAAGGGTTGCAAACCAAATTCGCTTGTGCCATATGCTCAGAATATGGCCATTACACTCATCATTTCCCATATCTACCTTAATTTCACCAAACATTAGCTACAATATGCCACACATCTCGGCTAGAGCCCTCTCAGTCACTCCCCACGGAGGCTCAAATTACTGACATTCATTATATTTCATCATTAGTCCCTGAGTGAACGAGGTACCATCCACAATATCGTGACATTTGGTTTATGTCAAGTGAGCCATCACAATGTTTCCTGTACGACCCTCCATACAGCCCCTAGCTAACATCCATCAAATTCACAAAGTGTGGGATGATAAGGCCACTAACCTGTCTCTCACACCTACTTGATCAGTATCCCCAAGCTCTCGTAATCTTCCAAATCACCTCCCAACATTCTCGCCAAATCACCAATTGTGACAGGTACAAATGAGGTGGAATTGTGGGCCCACCATCCATATCTAGCCCCTTTTTCCCAACTTCCACACTTTGTTACAGGAGCCTAGAGCCTCTATTTTCTGATCCATTCTCAGCCACGGGATCCTGATCCTACCCTATACACATTCACATTCCCTGGGTTATATCTGCACTTGGCCCTGGAGGAATCTTTTTCTCACGTCACGTTTAGGTACGCATGCTCACTTTCAGTTTTAATCAAATAGTTGTCATATATTTTTTATTAGCAGATATTTTTCATGTCGGGTATTTGTTTTTTTGTGTGGAGGTACTTGTTCAACAAGATTTACAACCTCTTCAAGTATATATTCGATACTAGTATGTAGTTACTCCCTCTATTAATAATTGCATATCCCAGTCACAACCTTTGACATTTACATTTAGAATCCCTACATCTAGTTCTGTAGTATCTTTACCTCTGCCACATTTGTGTACTATCAACCAGTATCACACTCCCCCACATGAGTCGTCCCATTCATAGTTCCCCTTAGCAACTTGACACTCATTCTAATTTCACCCTCCTAGGTTTGGGAGTACCAATAGTATTTTGCATTTTCTAGAATGAACCCCATCCTTCTTCTCATCATATTTCTAACTTTCCCAATGGACTCCCAGGTCATATCATCTTGGTTCTATTGACTGCATCTTCGTAGTTTCATTATCCCTCCATCTCATCCACCATCAATTTTCCCATCTGCATATTATCCTCCATCCTTTTACCTAATAAAGAAGCCCACCCATGCCCCCCCCACAATCCACCAGTTCTCTTTCACAACTTGCACTCTACATGGGCCACGCCATCTTTCACTGGGGCACCTGTCTCTGCATCTTTACAATCAACCCAAATTATTATTTATTTCTTTGGTAATTGTAAAAATCCTTTGTTTCCAGCATATATATAGCTTTTTCGTCGTCATCTTTGATGGCCTTCTTTTCCCTAGAAAATCAACCCATGTCGCCCTTGGTTGGGGAATCCACTCTTTTTTCATACTGACATCGTTCATGAACCCCGATTATCCCAAGTCCATGTACCCATGATCTCTAATTTTGTCCACTTTGTTAGCCTCAAGAACAATTTAACCCCATATCTAGTCGTCAACTCGTCACCCTGAAGCTAGATCCCATTTTACGATTGCTGCCAATCATCCTTCATCACCCCAACCAAGGGCAGTATTGTGTCCCAAAACATATTGAATTTGTTCATGTGACCCATTAGTACCAGATATCATCTATTACTCAATGGATTTCACGAATCCCTTTACTTCTTGGACTCATGTCTCCCTTCCTTTCGACATCAACACAGTTTCTAGAAGGGCAACAATATCTTGACTCTCATTACCTTTTCAATGAGGAGTCTCAGACGACACAGAGAGAATCATCATTTCTCTCTTATTCCATTGAAACCCATAACATTCGACTTCAACAAACTCTCATGTTACGGTGGGTCTTACTATGTCACTATTGCAGTTGTTTTATACTAGCCGAAGACCTCTGAATTTGTTAGGCCATCAATGCCTACGAGTCATTGAAAATTATTACAGTCATCCTTGCCTCACTTCAGACCATGTTCACCATTCAAAACTGTTATATGTTGTTATCAACCACCCCCGAGGGAACTGCAATTATCTGCATCAGAATCTATCATCATTTATAGTCCCACATTTTAGTTTCATGACACGAGCATGGGGCATTCCCGCCTTGTTTGTAGACAACTTGTATTCTTTCTCCCTCGAGAAAGGTTTGGGTCCCATAGTTTTCCCTCTCCCTCTGGAAGATCGCTCTTGCAGTTCCTCTCTTTAATATTCCTTACAATAGCACTCTTAGAAAAATAAACATTGATGAATTTAAGTTATATGTATGCTCCTAACCTCACACATCAGGAGGCATTTGTTATCATTGAAAAATCATCCGCAACATTGCACAAAATGGTTGAAGAAAAACATCAATGCCAACAATAATTAGTCCACCTACAACACGAAAGTCAAAAGGAAACAAAACTTATATACTTGGGTAAAAAATTAAAGTGCATAGATTCACCAAAGGAAGCGCCTGCACAATGCACATAATTCATAGGATAACACAGGCCTCAACGTGCACTGCGTGCAAGATGGATGATTGTCTACGAGAAAATCCATGCACTTGTATGAATGACACATTTATGGATCTTTTTAGCCCCTCAACCACTTCTAGTCCAACCTGCAACACGGTTTGACACTCATATCTGAGCGAAATCTAGCTTGGAGGTTGGTCAAGGGCTAGAGGGTGCCCTAAAAGGCCCCTTGTTCACACTATGAATCAATTACATTTTTCCATGAATGGATGCTATAAATAAGAGCCATGGATGTGCTAAGAAAATTCAAACTTGAAGGTATTGTTATGCTACAAGAATTCTTCTTTGAGAATCCTCTTTTCTCTTTGAAGCCTTCAAGCACCATTGCAGTAGGCCATTAAACTCACCTCTTGAGGTAATATGCATTGCATTTTCTTCACCATTTGTCATTTACTTCATTGTATAAAGAGAATAGCTCTCAATTAGGGAACTCAAGAGACCTCCCAAGGAGGAAGAGGGGAATCATAAGTCCCTACCATTCTCTACAGTGTTTTTCCTATCAATCTGTTAATCCATTGGTAGCAATATGTTGGTCATTTTTTGATTTTCATGGTTTTAGTTTCTCAAGATTCTCTAACATTTATTTCTTAGTTTTTTTTAGTTTTGTTTCTTTGTTTTCATGTGTTTTTGGTTTATCTAACCCACTCACAAACTTTTGTCTTATTTAACATGCTTATCTAAACATGAAAGTGTTGTTTTTTTATCACCCAAGTGACAAAACCAACACAACAGTTAGGAAATAACCTTAGAAGACAAGTCGGCTTAAGAAAATAATTTATATTAAATTATTATCCTCTAGAAGAAGAAGTCAACCCAGTTAGGTCACTTGGAGGACTATAAATAAGAGAGAACTTGATCTCATTTGACACACTCACTCCCATGACTTCATAAGGAGTAGTGGTGTGCATGACTGGAGAAGATTTGGAGTGGTTGCATTGGTGACTTGTTCTTTGGCTTATTGTTTTGGTTTCTCTGCTTGGTGCGCTATATTTGGAGAGAGGTACACTACTTTGGTTAGCTATTGGTTCTATTGTTTGCTTCCATAATTATTCTATCTGTCAAGGTTAAGGTGATCAGAGGAGGTTTTGTGCCTATGGATGGGTGAAAATATGCGATATTTTCTATGGTGAAAATGAGCACACCTATTATTTTAATAGGTTATGGGCCCACACTATCTTTGGACAATCTAACCATTGGAAGGTAGATTGGAAGAATTTTCTCAGTTCCAGTAAGAATTTTGTTGTAGCAATGAAACCCTAACCATATTTTTGAGGCACCTTAAGTGAAGCTCTTGATCTAATTCTTGTATATCCTAGTGCACCCTAGCTAAGTGAACCTCTTGGTACTCTCAGCAAGACAAGGTGTCAAGTTTGTTTTTTTGGTCAAAGTCAAAGTTTGACCAAGTCAAAGAAATCATGACTTACTCTATGAAGTCAGAAAACAAGTTAGAAGGGGAAGGAAATATCATGACTTGACCAAGAATAAAGTCCTAGATATAGTGAAAGGAAATATCATGGAGCCACAGTTTGAAGAAGGAAAATAGAAGGAACCTCAGAGTGTTTTAGAAATGGAGAAGTTCAAGAGAGACATGTCAAAGGTACAATTCTTTGAATGCCATGGTTATGGACACTACAAAAGAAATTGTCCAAAACTAACAAGGAAGAGAAAAGAGAGACATCACACATCAAATGCCAATGATGAAGAACCCTCAAAGAAGACAAAGCATGACGAAGAAATTTGTTTCTATTATTCGTCTCTTACTGGAACCATTGAATATGACATGTGGTTGATCAATAGTGGAGCTTTAATGCATATGAAAGGTGACTGTAAGAATTTCTCAAGAATGAAGGAAAATGAGACACCTCATAAAGTAGAGCTTGGAGACAAGAACTCTTATGCATTCATGGGAATTGGACAAGCTACTATCAAAATGGAATCAGGTAACTCTATCCATCTTAGTAATGTTTTATATGTTCCTAGTTTGAAAAAGAATCTAGTATCTATTTTTTGTTTAGAAGAGAAAGGAGATAGTGTATCTTTTGTACATGGAAAATTTCTTGCATGGTATAAAGAATCTAATATAGAAAATGCTAGAGTTATTGGAACCCGTGAAGGAAGGATATATAAACTCCTAGGTTAGAATACTCAAGCTCTAGTACACAGAGTAATCAACCCTATTGAGTTATGGCATAGAATCTATGCTCACCTTAATTATCAAGCCTTGTCATACCTGAAACATATGGTTGTAGACATACCATAATTACAGTCAGTACATGAAGGTGCAAGTAGAGAATGTGCACTTGGGAAGAACATTAAGAAACATTTCCTAAGTAGTGAGAGTAGATCCAAAGGGATGTTATATCTAATACATTCATATGTATGTGGACCTATGCCAGTGAAGTCTCTGGGAGGATCTCTTTACTATGTAACATTCATAGATGACTTCTCAAGAAATACATGGTTGTATATGTTAAAGACTAAGGATGAAGTATTTATCAAATTCCAAGAATTCAAGGTTGAGAACCTAACTGATAAGAAGATCAAAACAATAATATCATATAATGGAGGAGAATACACCTCCAAGGATCTCATTTTCTTTTGTAAAGAAGATGGGATTAGGAGGGAGCTCATTGTCCCTCACAATCCTCAACAAAATGGTGTGGTTGAAAGAAAGAACATAACCATTGAAGAATCAATCAAGGTAATGATGAATGATAAGAAATTATCTATGTTCCTCTGGGGAGAAGCAAATATGACAATTGTTTATGTTTAGATTGGAAGTCCACATAGAATATTGAAGAACATGACTCCTAAAGAAGCCTTCTCAGGAAAGAAGCCAAGCATTGAACACTTGAGAATCTTTGGATGTCATTTATACATTCATGTTCCCAAGGATAAGAGAAAGAAGTTGGAACCCTCAGGAAATAGAGGAATATTCGTTGGTTATAGTGAATCATCAAAAGCATATAGAATCTATGTTCTAGGTCAACAAAATATTGAAATAAGTAGAGACATAACTTTTGATGAAAGGATTGCATTTAATAAGTCTATAGAAGAATCTATAGAATTCAATGAAGAAGAGGAACATGAAGATACCAAAGAAGAGAGTTCATGTTCTCTAGAACAACCTAGTGAAGAACAAGAAACACCACATGAATCTGTGGAACCAACTATTATACCTAAAACAAGAAAAAGACCAGCATGGCTTGAAACTACTTTGCAGGAAGTGGAAAAGCATAAGGCTCCCATTGGTACTTTCAGACAAAAAAAGAAACCCAAAATGTTCACTAGTTATGAAACACTCATGACACGTTTGGTTAATGCAGAACCTTCCACCTTTGAGGAAGCAATTACGAAGAAAGAATGGAAGGAGGCCACAATGGAAGAATACCAATCCATCATGAAGAATGATGTATGGAACATTTTGCCAAGACCTAAAGAGAAGTTTGTAGTCACTTCAAAGTGGGTTTATAAGATAAATCATGTTGTATATGGAAGTATTGATAAGTACAAGGTGTGATTTGTGGCTAGAGGGTTCTCCTAGCAAGAGGGAGAATATTATGATGAGACGTTTGCTCCGATTGCCATATATACATCTATCAGAGCCATAATATCTCTAGCATCTTCCATGGGTTGTAATTTACATTAGATGGATGTAAAGACTTACTTTCTTAATCGAGTGATTGAGGAAGGAGTATACATAGAGAAACTTCCAGGTTTTGAGGTACACCCAAGAGAAACCCATGTATACAGATTGAAGAAGGCCTTGTATGGACTCAAACAAGATCCAAGAGATTGGTGTAGAGCCTCTCATTATTCAATTTAAGAAGTATCTATCCAATGAATTTGATATGAATGATCTTGGTCTCATGCACTACTACTAGGGACTAGAAGTGTGGCATAAGAATGGTGAATTCTTCCTAGGAAAATGGAAGTACGTAGTAAAGATCCTTTAGAACTTTAGGATGATGGATTGGAAATCCATGGAAACTCCCATGGTAACAGACTTGAGGAAGTTGAGAGACTCTAAATCTGATCCAATAGACTTGTCCATGTACCAATCAAATGTTATGTTAACATACCTTTAAGTCAAATTCGACTAGAGTGATTGGTTTTGAAGGGGTTTGTTTGCAGGGAAACCCAGGTTTGAAATTTGTTGTAGTCGGGAGGAGACACCTAAAAAATCCAGCCAGCTAAGGGTTGGTATGGCCCATATTTGGTGATATCCTCGGGTGGTTTTTATATCTTAAATGCCCCTAGGTCATGGTTTCTTATCCAAATTCTAGTCCCACAAGTCACATACATGATATAAAACAAAAAAAGGGTAACATACCTTTAAAAACCTCAATTTGTAGACCATCTTGTTGGTCGATCTTTCTCTTCAAGTGTCTCTAAATTTTTGACCCATTTAAGTTTGAAATTTTGATCTGTAGTACCTTGATATGTTTTCTTTGCAATTCTATGGGTTTAATCAAATTCAAATGTCCAAGAAAAAGTTATGGTAACTTTCCAAAAACTTGTTGATTTTGTCCCTTTCAAGAGAGTGAAATTGTATGGCCCACCACATGTCCAATTTTTTAGAAATGTTTCTAAAATTTGGATTTGAAATAATATAGTTTGTATTCTTTCCAATATAACTTGTGGCACTCAATTGGACTTTTCTAGCTTCAAATATGATAGTTTTACCAATAACGCTTATTTGAGACCAGTTTTAGTGCTAGTTCAAAACCCTGATTTCCAGAGCCTGTATTTCTAAAAGTATAGTGAAATAGACCTTGAAATTTTTACCATAGGTACTTTTCTATGTCTCCTTAATATCCCCAAAAAATCACAATTTTAAATCCCCGTAGAAAATGCTATAGTGAAGATTCCAAGATGATCCATTTGAGACTAGTTTTAGGATTAGTCAAAAACCCTAATTTCCACAAGAAATATCTTTGAATGCGTAGTGAACCAAAAATTGAAATTTTGACCATAGGTACTTCACTATGTCTCCTCAGGATCCCAAAACTTTCATGGTTTGAAAAAATTTATAATGAAAGTACTAAGATGACTTTATTGAAGGAACCAAACCCAATGATTGCATATTTTGAAACTTGATTTTATGCACCAAACACCCAAATAGTATATAAAGAGAAATAGAAGTAACTCCACACTTTGAGAGTGAGAGAGAATAATGAATGTGAAGCCTATTCAAGGTGGAAAATTTAAGTGTACAATTATAATTAAAGGGTATAGATGACAACACTAATATAACAATAGAGATGTAATAACTAAATATCTAGATACAACATTATGATTCAACATTGATACAACATTATGATTCAATTATCATCTTTCCATTATATCTAAGGCATCAAAAGTGTAGCCTAAATTCATACATATGCATGGGGAAGCCTTTATCACTAAATAGAGTACATGAACAATTGAATAACATAATACATTTATATGTTTTTGTAGGGAATCCTAACAAAAATACAACTCTTAATAGTAAGATTAGTTTATTGTGGGCATACTTTATTGAGTAGTATTCATTATGACCAACCATTTCTATCAATGGAAAATTTTGATTGTCTAGTTAGATATGTTTAGAAAAAATGTTACGAGAAGTGCAAAATTTCCTTAAGAAACATAGTGTTGTACATTGCCAAGAACATCCCTTATCCTAAATTAATTAAGATGAGAATTTATTATATGGTTATGGCATATTTGAGATAAAATTAATATACTAAAGATTTAGTTTCATATTTGAATCAAATGGAAAACTAGTTTACCCAAATACCTTAGTTTCTGGAATGTCAGGATACATTATTCATTAGTGTTGATGATGAATGTAGACAACATGTTTGATAATAAAAAAATGTTTCTACTCTTGAATCCATTCAGACCTTGTATGGTGAATAGTTACAGGAGGTGTTGGCATAGGGGAAAACCTAGGTTTCAAGCTACAACAACGCACCAACAAAACCCTAGCTACCGACCCTTTCGGTAACACCTGCGAAGCATATGAAGTCTCACCCAAGGTAGAGGTAGGGGTGGTTGCAAGACTCAGGTGTCTGCAACCTTAGTTGGGACACAGATCTATGATTATAACACTTAAAAATATCCTAGCATAGATTATTCATCAATATTCAACCCTTATGATACTTCGTAGACAACAGATAGCATCACAGTATGTACTTAGATCTAAGATAATTTAGCACTTAGCCACAACAAAATAAATTAGATTCAATAGATCAAGCACTAAACATCTTACATACCAGATCTAATATTCATTTGTATCTCGGAACCAAAAAGCATAAATAGATCTATATAAGCACATCAAAGCACTTTAGCAAGGAAGGGACAAACACATTAGGTCGAGGAATAGAGAACAACACACATATTTATCGTGGTTCACCCCCACCTTGTGGCTACGTCCAGAAAGTCTTCTTCTTTATTAGCTTCAGTTAATCAGGTTACAATACATAGCCATCCAAATCCCTCTTCGCATAGGACATAAGATCTACGCATCTCGCTAGATCCTTCTTCCTTGCACTACAACACAAAGCCTTCTACAGTCTCTCACAGGTGACTTGCACTTGGCTCTGTAAGCCTTACACAAAATGCACAAAGCCTTGATCACATAGATTTAACCCTTGGCACTTAGCCTACATCACATAGATATATCATCCACACCTTCTCTATATGTCCTAGACATTTATATATACATAGAAAATAGGACTAAACATGGGTAAACCCATGGGCCGACATCCCAATCCCATTACATTATCCCCAAAAACCCAAAAAATACCCAAAAAGGGGTCTAGCTTCCATGATTTCCGCTTCGCGTTGTGCTCCATATTTGACAAGGTATCAAAGTCCCAAAAATGGTCAAATATGACCAAGTGTTCCTCAAAACTTGGTCAAGGGCCAATAGGCCCCCAACACTCACCTGTGACTTGTCCCAAGTCACTCAGGTCTGGGTACGTTTGTCTCAAAGGTCTTGATCTTGGCTTGAGCTGCTTCGACTTGTCTCTGTGCTACTGCTTCTTGCTCAGCAAATGCCTGAACAACCGCTTCGTTGATAGGTCCTTCCAGTTGCTGCTCAACTGTAACAACTACTTGTTCTAGTAGTGTTCCTTGGCCTTCAATTTCTTCAAATAGTAGGTAGGCCACCTCCTAGCTCGGTTGGAGTTTCTGGGTGACTTCCATCACTCTGTTCTACGTGGTAAGAATGAGTTATTGGGAAGTGCATTGTTCCTGGGATATTTTCATCCTCTCGACGAGTGACAGGAGCTTGAGCTACGCCTGTACTGTATCTGCATGTTGCTTTGCTTCTTGGAGTTGGGATTCCAGTTTCTTCAACTCTAGGTCTTCAGATAGTTGTTCATATATCTGCGCACTTCTGATACTTAGCTATTTACATTCTGCAGCAAGTGTTTTAATCCTCTCAATTGTGTTCTAAGCATTCAATTCTCATTGGTCACACACTTCTTGTGAAGTCTATGGCATGGTCTGAAGCTCTAATTCCACGACCCTTTGTTGAAGTTGCTGAATGATTTCATCTAGCTTCGTCACTTGGCGCTCTATGGGATCGTCGACCTTCTGCTCTAAGCTGGTCATAGAGTGAAATGCTCTATTGATTGATTTTTCAATTCCTATCTACCTTGCGAGCAGTTGCTCTTTCTCTTTTTGGATCTTCTCTCTGTCTTCTTCAAATTTTGCTTGGAGATCATTCTTCTCTTATTGCACGGCTTGGAGTTCTTCAATAATTTCCTCCTGTGCTTTCTTTAGGGCCTGGGTGGCCTGCGCTTTTTCTTCTTGAGCATGTCGAAGGCATACTTCGACTGTATCAACAATCTTGTGGAGATGAATTGATTCATCTCCCACTTCTGTTGTTCCTTCTGGCAGAGGTGCAGTAGAGATTGCTCGGCTAGACCGGAGTTCTTGACGTACTCCTTGGAGCGCGATCTCAATTTGGCTATACATTTGTTTCTGCTTCATGTTCGACCCGAGATATGATCATTTTTATGACGATTGTTATACATTTTTTCCGCATGTATATATATGTTTTGGACGTTTTGAAGGATCTTTTTAAAGAATTTTATGGTAAATCAATATGATCTCCATAAGGTACGTGTAATTCATGTTTAATGATTAAATCAAGTTTAATTCATCATGTTCTATGCTTTCTAATAGTTAAATCATGCTTTTTTGTTGTTATAGGGAAAAACACACCATGTTTCCAATTCTGACACTTGATCTGGCACTCGTTCCATCACTCGTTCCAGTACCCGATCCGACACTTGTTCCAGCACTCAGTATTGCACAAAAACGCATGGCGAGTTGGTGGTTATGGCATTGGCGGCCAGTGATGGACAAATCAGGCACATGGGTTTTCTTCATGATCGCCCCCTCCAACTACTAAGCTCAAGACAACTCAATTTCATTTGTCCAAAGAAGGCGATTATTGGCTTGCTCCGTTTTGTCAGTTATGGCATCATTTATTGTATTTTGCTGAAATTATAAGTGGTTCGACCCTCCTGTGGTCGACCACATGGTTTGTAAATGTTATAAATATCACTGAGGTGGTCATATGATTGTTAAGTAGAAGAACCAAGAAGCATAAGCATTAGAATTGCGAGAAAAATGATTTTGCTATGTTTTTAGTTTTACATTGCTAGAATTGTGCCAGAACTGCGTTTTCAAACTTTCATGGTGAATTCAGTCTGTTGAAGTTCGTGGTGTGCTTGTAGAAGGTAGCCACGACTTGCTGGGGGGCCCACCAACAGTCTGGTGATTGTTGTGTTTATTTACGCATTTCTTAATTTAAATTTCTCTTTCTTATTTCCTGTATATGCATGTTTTTATTTAATTAATTAGTTTGTTGTAGCTTACTGTTTTGTAGGTTAGATGATGATATGTGTTAGCATGTGTTGATTTTGTAGATCAGAAAAGGTTTGGAAGTCTCCATACTAACCCTGTGTGCAATTATAAAGTCTCCATACTAACCCCAAGTCTATATTAACCTCATGTGCATTTAGATGTTAAAATTATGCTTTGATTTATGGTTTTATAATCAAGTTGAAAACAAAGTTTTTTATAAAATAGAGTTTTATTTGGGTTTCCTTTGACAAGGATTTTGGTGGATGGATAGATTTACTTCCAGTTTTTATAGTTTTCTTACCTTAGTTTTACATAGATTTCATTCACTTAGTTATTGGTTAATGTAGATTGCTCATTTACTTTTTATATCATGTTTTAGTCTCTGTTTTTAAAGCATTGTTTTAATTGTAGTTTGAATTATTAGTCTAGACATAGCATGGTTTCATTTATGTAATTTCCTTTTCTAGAATTGAATTGCAACTATATTTCTTAGTTAAATGATTGAGTTAGGTATGAATTTTGATTATGTAACCTAGAAGTAGAATGATGATCTTGTTTTGTTGTTAATGGTTTATACATGAACATGCTGGGAATTTAACATTATCGGTTTTGATCGGAAAAGCCACAGTATAGTCAATAGATTGTCGATGTTTTGGATCCAGATCAGGATCCATCTTCATGACAAAGAGCCTGGGTTTTTACAGAAAGGAAGAGCTGGTATAAATACTGGAAGTGGGAAAGTTTCTTAGTGTTGGCTAGGTACAATTATTTAATAAATTTAATTATTTTATAAGATATTACCAGGGTTTATTAAATTTTTGTTTATTTAAAGGTTATGATAGTTTATTAATAATTTTAGGGTTTCGCCAAACCTCTCCGAGCCATTTTAGTCCGCCAGCGACAGGCAGCCCGGCTCCCTTTGACAAAGAACAACTCCGGGACAACTTGGCCACTCTGTACACCCTCGTATTCGAGCTGCGGCAGGAGGTTGCCGACTTGCACTTTCGGGTGGAGGTCACGAAGATTAAGGTGGACGACTGTCTCCAGATCCTGGCTTCCCTGCGCGATGCTTTGTTTCCGAATTCAGACGTAGAGGCCGAAGCTGAAGACCCCGGAGTCGAGGGGGATGGAGCCGATGCGCGAGGATCTTCAGGCAGCAAGGAGGAGGCGATGCGGGAGGATAGTGTCACTGCAGCTGCTTGCACTCAGGAGCACGACGAGACTGGGCACGCTGCGTATGAACCCGTGAATCTTCCAGCC
>ML780735.1:130157-185572 GCA_009831015.1 Picea engelmannii
TTAGGGTTTCTTTTGTTATAAGGTAAATAATGGGTTCTAATTAGTTTAATGTTGTGTACTAAAGTCTTTATTAGGAATAATAGGTTCTAGGGTTAGGTTATAGGTAACAAGTAGTTTAAAAGATTAGGGTTTTCTTTTCTTGTTTATTTTATATTCTAAGTGTTTTATTACTACAGGGTTAATTAATATTAATCAATTTAGGTTCTTAGGTTTTTAGGGGGTTATTAGGCTATCTAAGAATTAAATGGGAGGGGTTTTTTTATGAATAATTTGTTATAAAAAGAAGAAAAGAAGAGAAAATTACCAAAGTTTATTGTTGTTTTTTGTGGAACAGGGGGAGCCAGTTTTCGCTCAATTCTAGTCCACTGTCTCTGTTAAGGTTACTAGGGTGTTTACGGATTTCAATGGCTTCTCTAATACGACATTTGAAGAGGTGATTCTCTTTGGCGAGGATTTTGGTGTCTTCTAGGTGAACATGGTGTCTAGTTTTGATGGAGTGTTCAGCTAGGGTGGAGGTGCGGATGCATTCGTTCTTGATGTCAGCTCCATGTTCTTTTATCCTAACTTGGAAGGAGCGACCGGTTTCACCAATGTAGCATTTACCGCATGAGCACTCTATTTTGTAGATTCCTTTGCCATTGTGAGGGTTAAGTTTGTCTTTAATGGATCTCATGCTCTGTTTGATGGTTACAAGGGGTTTGAAGGAGGTTTTAATCTCTTTCTTACTGAGTATTCTTGCAATTCTATCAGTTACTCCTTGGATGTACGGAAGGTAGGCACTTCTATTTGGGTTTTGTTCTTTAGGGGCAATGTGGTTATTGTGGGTTATTTCTAGGGCTTTGTTTATCATGGCTAAGTTTTCCTTGGATTGTTTACTCCACACCTTCCATTTTTCCATTGAGAATAACATTGAGCTTATACCATTGGAATTGTCCTTTGTTGTCAAGTGCCATCGAGATATTATCTGACACCGAAGACATTCACACAACCACCAACATTATATTTGAATTGTCATAAGTTAAAAGAATAGTTTTTTCTTCTTTCATAGATATAGTTTCTTGCTTTCATAGCTTAAGAAATAGTATTATTTGTTGTTGTAGGATAGATAGACTTTGCTTTGATAGATTAGATAGTAGTTTGCTCAAGAATTAGTTGGTAGTTTTTTTTCTTTCAATAGAATAGATTTCCTTTCATGCATTGCATTGAGCATTTAAATTTCCTTTCATGTAAGAGAAACAGTTTTGCATTAGGCACTTGGTCCACTTGCCTCTTAGGCTAGATAGTTGTTCAATGAGAAGTCTTTGCTTACTTGTCTATTTGCTTTAGTAGGATAGATAGTTGTCTTTGCTTACTTGTCCTTTGCTTTAGTAGGTTAGTTAGGTGTCTTTGCTTACTTTTCTATTTGATTTAATAGGTTAGATAGGTGATTTTGCTTACTTGCTTACATGATGGGTCCGAGATATGATCATTTTTATGATGGTTGTTATACAATTTTGCCGCATGTATATATATGCTTTGCACATTTTGAAGGATCCTTTTGAAGAATTTTATGGTAAATCGGTATGATCGCCATAAGGTACATGTAATTCATGTTTAATGATTAAATCAAGTTTAATTCATCATGTTCTATGATTTCCAAGAGTTAATTCATGTTTTTCTGTCGTTACAGGGAAAAACACACCATGTTTCCAATTCCGACACTTGACCCGACACTCATTCCAGCACTCGTTCTGGTACCCGATCCGACACTCTTTCTAGCACTCAGTATTGCATAAAAACACAAGGCGAGTTGGCGGTTATGGTATTGGCGGCCAGTGATGGACAAATCAAGCACATGGGTTTTCTTCATGATTTCCCCCTCTAGCTACTAAGCTTAAGACAACTCAATTTCAATTGTCCAAAGAAGGTGATTATTGACTTGCTCCGTTTTGTCAGTTATGGCATCATTTATTGTATTTTGCCGAAATTAGAGGTGGTTCGGCCCTCCTGTGGTCGAACACTTGGTTTGTAAATGTTATAAATACCACTGAGGTGGTCAGATGATTGTTAAGTATAAGAACCAAGTAGCATAAGCATTAGAATTGCCAAAAAAATGATTTTTCTTTGTCTGAGTTTTTACATTGCAAGAATTATGCCAGAACTGTGTTTTTGGATTTTTATGGTGAATTCGGCCTGCTAAGTTCATGGTGTACTTTTAGAGAGTGACCACGACTTGCTGGGGGGCCCACCAATAGTCTGATAATTGTCTTCATGTTTATTTTTCATTTTCTAATTTAAATTGCTCTCTTTTTATTTTATGTACATGTCTTTTTTTATTGTGCTAACTAGTTTGTTGCAGCTTAATTGTTTTAATTGTTTTGCAGTATTAGATGATGATATATATTAACATGTATTAATATCGTAGATTAGAAAAGTCTTGCAAGTCTCTCTGTCACTATACTAACCTCGCATGCAGTTAGATGTTAAATTTTTCTTTCTTTTATAATTTTACAGTCAAGTTTAAAACAGATTTTTAATTAGAACAGAACATAGTTTTAATTTGGGTTTCCTTTGATAGAGATTTTGATGGATGGATAGATTTACTTCTAGTTTTTGAATCATAGCTTGCTTATCTTAGTTTATGTGGATTTCATTTACTTAATATTGGTTAATGTAATTGTCAATTTACCTTTTAATATCATGTTTTTAAATTTATGTTTTTAGTCATTTTCTTATCACAGTTTGAATAATTAGAGTAGACATAGTATAGTTTTATTTCACACAATTCCCTTTCTTAGAATTAAAATGCAATTAAATTTCTTAGTTAAATAATGATGATCTCGTTACATTGTTGATGGTTTACACATGAATCTGCAGGGTAGTTAACATTACTTTTATCATGGCTAAGTTTTCATTGGATTGTTTACTCCATACCTTTCATTTTGCCATTGAGATTAGTGTTGAGGTTATACCATTGGAATTGTCCTTTATTGTCAAGTGTCATCAAGATATCATCCATCACCACCAAAGGCATTCACACAACCACCAGCATTACATTTGAGTTTTTCATAGATTAAAGATAGTTTCTTTCTTGCGTAGATTAGAAGATATAGTTTTGTTTCTTTCATAATTTAGAAAATAGTTTAATTGTTGCTTTGATAGATAGTAGTTTGATTATCATAGATTAAGATTTAGGGGTTAGTCTTTCTTTCTTTCAATATAATAGATTTCCTTTTCATGCATTGCATTGAGCATTTAGATTTCCTTTCACGCATTAGAAATAGTTTTGCATTAGGAATTTAGTCCACTTACCTTTTAGACCAGATAGTTGTTCAATGAGAAGTCTTTGCTTACTTGTCTATTTTCTTTAGTAGGATAGGTAGCTGTCTTTGCTTACTTGTCTTTTTCTTTAGTAGGTTAGTTAGGTGTCTTTTCTTACTTGTGTATTTGCTTTAATAGGTTATATAGGTGCTTTTTCTTACTTTCTTATTTATTTTCTTTCATAGGGTAGTTTCTCATTGAATGTAGGTTGGCAAGTTAAAATCGTTTACTTTTGTTAGTTGCTTATTGATTATTGTTGAACTAGTTTACTTTACATAGGGTTTTACTTTCTTTCTTAGGAACTATCCATCGATCCTTGGCCCAAAAGTACCTAGGTTACGTAGTTTCAAGTTGCTTAGTAGGGTTTGCTCATTAGATATGGTTTGCTTGAGCAGATTATCCTTAGCTGCTTTCATTAGTTAGATTATACTCCTACCAACCCTTCAATTTTGGCATATATTTTGTTACAACTCTAAGTTTACTTACCCCAGGTTGACAATTTAATTGAGGGTAGTTTAGTGTCTTTTTTAGTACATATAAATCACCTAACATTTTGGCACTGTTGTCGGGGATCGAACCTGGGTCACCCACATGATAGGTAGGAATACTTACCACTATACTACATTGACAAGGAATCGAGCCAAAACATGTGAAATGTGAAATTTTTAAAAATTACTCAAGGAGTAGAGCCAAAACATGGAAGAATGTTCATGACCCTTACAATAGAAGCTTAAAACTAGTTAATTCAGGTGGTATCATGAGAACAGAGATAGGGAACCTTTTAGAAAATTTTAAGATAGATATCCTAAGCACAATAGGTTCCCAGTTAGACACCCTTAAAATAAAAAAGAAATAGGAGGAGGAAAATGCAACAATGAGCATATATTGCCCAAGGTGCAGGAGGAAGCATTCCTCAAGGGAATGCTCATTAGATAAGATTTCAGTTTGTGGCTTCTGTACAAAAGACCATTCAACTAAGAAATTTCCATCCTTGCCTTGTTTATTAGCTATCTATAGGAGTGGAGATCCTGGGGAGTCTTCTTATGCACCTAGGAGGCCATGATAGCCTAGGAATCAACCCACATACCCAGATCTAGAATCCCAAGTTCCACCCTATTATCAACAACAACAATAGTGGAACCCATCAGGTTGGAAAAACTGGTCTACTCAGTGCCAACATCCTTGGCTTCAAGGATGGAGAGGAGAAAAAAATCTAGGAAAACCTCAAGCTCCACCTATTTCTATGTCCAACCATCCTTATCCTCAGTTCCCATCGAACACTCCGCAACTTTTGCTAGGTTTTGTTTCACCACCTTTACCTCCTATTTCACAACAACAACCACTACAATATCAAAATGAAATCTCCCCAAGACCGACAATATTACCGACACAGCCAGTGTCAAACCCCAATAATAAGCCCCCTCAACCTCTTAACAATGTTGAGATGCAGGCCTTCCCAACATATTTTATTACTCCTGTTCCATTACAGGAAATTCAATTAAGATTAGGAAAATTTCTGGAGAGGCAGAGACCTTCAGTAGTCATCCAGGAAGAAGAAGAAGAAGAAATCACCAAACAACCCATGGATGACACTAGGTGGGAAGATGTTATTATCTCGAAGAATCAAGAACCCAAGCTTCCCCAAAATGAACCTTCACAAATTATGAAGGTCCCTCCTTATCCAGATCGATTGGTAATCAAAAAACCTATCAACCGATTGGAATTTGACATTTTGAATGAGTTGAAAAATATTTGTGTCAAAATTCCCCTACTTCAAGCCATTAAAGACATTCCAATCTATAGTAAGGTAGTAAAAGAATTGTGTATTAAGAAGCCAGGTAGGAAGAAAAATGACTCCCCTATAGTACATTTGGTAGGAGGTGTTGAAACAAAGCTTAAATTTTTCGTCCTTAAGGCCTAGATTTTTATTTTTCAGGTTTCGGCTTTTTGAAAATAAGAATTTCGTCATTTCTAAATTCGCGATACCTTTTTATTGATTATTTTTGGATAATGAACAGATCAAAGTTTACAAACATATAAGTTTTCCAACGCTCTTTGAAAAATTATTTAAAACAGATTGTAATTTTAAATTTGCGATTTTTTTTTTAATTCAAATGTTAAAGAAATCAGGATTCGGGGTTTTTCGCAAACAGATGATTGATGCAAATTGAATCGCGAAACCCCAATTCCTGATTTCCCGATACATTTAAAACTTAATTAAAACATGAATTAGTTTAGTCTCTTCTAAGAAAGGTTTAAGGTTAACATAATTATGTCGCGATTTCGGGATTCGTGGTTCTATGAGAGCGTGCCTCTTGTCATCATGTTTCCCGAAATCCTGATTTCTGAAACCCCGATTCATAAATCACATTAGATTAAACTAATCATGTTTTGGCCCTAATCATGATTATTCAGTTAATTAAGATAAATTAAGTCCTGTTTAAAACAAACAAGCCCTCACGATTTTGCGATTTCGGGAATCAGACTTCTTTGATAACATACATCTCGACATCAGGATTTTCGAAATCTCGATAACATCTAATCTCAATTAATTAATGTGATAAAAAATGTTTAAATCTTAATCAAACCATCGCGATTTCACGATTTCGTGATTTCGACGATCGGGCTTTTTCGATGACATATCTTTCGACATCACGATTTCCGAAACCCCGAAAAGTGATGTTTTTAGATTTAATCCATAATTAACACTAATAAATCCTCTTTATAAAACAAGTTTAAAGTTAATCTTTCTTTAAGTGTTCATTAATGTTTCGTTTTCCGATTAAGTAAGTTTCTTGTTTTATTTGAAAAGAAGAGAGCGCCTAAGTACGGATATTAAATGCATATCTCCGAAAATATCTTCTGCATTAAGAGCTTTAAATTTGTGACAGTTGTGCAAATCTCGTCATTTTTAAAATATATTCTAAGTAAACGTTCAAACGTCTGTATTTACATTTTAAGCTGAGCTTATTCATCCACTTTTTGTGACAGGTTTTCAAGTCAAATGCAGAGACATGGCACCTAAAAAGGCACCGAAGAAAAAAAAAGACACACAAGAAGGTGATATTATCTCTGATACTACTCCACACGCCATACACTCCATCAAATCATGGACTCGAATTTCCAAATTATTGGAGGACAAGCTAAAGAATGCTGACCTTGATTCCGAAAATCATCTCTGGGACATTGCTGAATCTGAGCTTCATAATGTTGTTGCACGTCTGAGGATGGTGGCATTTACTGATATGATCGGCTGGGCTCTGGATAAGGTAGATATCCCAACAAGGAGCATTCAGAATGAGCAAGGAGCTATCATTGGCTCATTCAGGCCTGAGCACATTCAAGTAATGTATAAACTCTTGCCGAATTATAAACACACCTTTAATGCTGAATTTTTAGCCGAGTTTCAGAGAAAGGAATGTATTGAGGCAGACCAGACATATCCCAACATGATTAGAGGTTGGGAAAGGTCTGAATAAAAGTTTAGGGTTGATACTCATGGGATTTATGCTACAACCTCCTTAAACGAATATATGGTTTATATAGCCATGATGTTATGCAGACTTTTCGGGAGAAAAGATCCCTGTCACTTTCATGCAGATTGGGTACCCTTCTTAGAGGAAGTTTCAGAAGGAAATGGTTTTAACTAGCAAACAATTTTGTCGGATAACCTAACGCAAGAAATTTTAAATTATAAAGCAGCCAAGTCAAAGGGACAACCAGTGTCTTTTTATATGTCTGCATATATTATGGATGCAATCTGTTTTATGACCCCCTTTCCATTAATGAATTGGAGTTGGAGTACTTCCTGCCCAGAGCCTGTTCATAAATATCACTCATCCCTTTGGGAAGAAAATGCTAAAGATGCATTTTATGAGGTTTGTCATTTTTTCATTATTCCTATGCACAAATTATTTTTTGGATGCGAACCCCCTCGCATTTCTGATGCAGTCATAGAAAGTCTTAAATCAGTTGCCGACTGGTTTATTGAGGAAAATTTTTCCTACATCAGGGTTTATGGTTGTTCCATTCCCCTTCATGCACTCCCAAAATTCTTACCAGACAGATTGGTGTGCAGAGAAGTAACTCATCAGATAGCTAAGGGTGGTGTTGGATTGGAATTAAAAGCACTTTAGAAAAAAGCATGGCCATCTTTCCCTGTTCATATTGGGAAATTTCCTTTATCAAATTTAGGCCATTCCAAGGTAGAGGTTGAGTCATTGGAAGAAGTGAAGTTAGTAAACATTGAGCACAGAAAACATGACCCCTACCAAATAATAAGTAGGCATTACATACATTGTAATTTAAAGGCATATGAACATGAAGTATCTGTTTATGATGATATTTTTAAAGATGTTAAGTCTTATGCAGAAGTGTTGAACAGAGTCCAGGCCTTGCCACCTGACTCACAGGATGGGTTCACATCTTTTCAAAGCCATAGGCGAAGCTGCCTGCCTAAGATTTTACAAGGTGAAATCTCAACCCCATCGCCAGAACAGCAAGGATCCCCTCCAGGGTTTGAAACTAATACTCAGGGTAAAGAAAATGACAAAGGTAAGTTGAAGAATACAGAGATACCTTCCCTAGACACAGAAGGTTCTCAAACAAAAGAATCAAGAATGGATAAGGGAGAAGAGCCAGAAACAATTCCAGAAATTATGAAGGATGTTCCGGAAAAAATAGGAGGAAAAACTTCAACAGAACTTGGTAGTCCTATCACCTCTTTAACTCCATTACAATCTACTTTCAGAACCCCCCATGAAGGAGTTTTATATGTCAGTGATCTAGAGCCTATTTCAAGAGATGAAATCCCCTCATCAGATTACTTTTTCAGCAAAAAGCGAAGAGCAATCTTGAAACAGGAAATTCATCCAAGAGGAGAAGGAACGATTAAAAAGCATAGAGTTATTATAGATGGGAAGAAACTAAAGGATGGAGAGTTTGCTACAGAATTAGCAGGTACAATGGGTGCTATAGCATTAACAAACATGTATTATATAGGCAATTTAACAACTCTTCTTGAACAAAAGGACCAAACAATAATCCAGTTGCAAGACAAACTAAAAGAAAATGAAAGAAATATTAGTTGGGGAATACAGAAAGGTCTAGAACAAGCTATACTAAACGATATGAAAGAAATCTAGAAATTAAATAAAGACTTGGATGAGGCAAAACACTTAATACAGGTCACACAGGAACAGGTTCGAAAGCTGGGAGAAGAAAACAAAAATTTGCAAGATAAGATTATTTGTATTGCTAACCAGGTAGTAGAACTTGAAAATTTCAGGACACAGGCATTAGAGATATATGTAAGAATAGAGGAGGAACATCAGAAAGTGTTCTTGAATCTAGAAGTAATCCAAAATTATTTTCAGGAATCAAATAAGTCTTTGGAGAATGTGTTCTAGAAAGAAAGGAAGGCGAAAGCAGCTAGGACAACTTTTCAGAAAGCAGTGGCTTTCTCATCAAAGGAAGAAATTGGAAAGACTAAGAAATTATCTATTTCTGAACAGGTTAAAGGGGATATAATGATTAAAGTGTGGGAATCAAAACTGGCTGAATATAAACGAATCACAAGAGAAGTTAATGAGGATTTCCAAGGAATCTTCGATCTCTTTGAAAGAGATTCATTGAATATCGGAACAGATGGTTGTTCTGGATTGTTAGGTGAAATCAATATTGCCAAGCACCAGTTGAGGTTTAGAGAAGAGCTGGAGGAAAAGAAAGAAGAGATTTCAAACATCAAATTGATCAACATTACAGAGATCAACAAGTGGATGGTGACTTCAAATCTAAAGTTGAAAAATGTCAAATTCATAGAAATGATGATAGAAAGTCGGTTGCCCGAATTGCAGAAGAGATTTTTCTCATTTCAAACGAATGAGATACCCGATGTTCCTAGGATCTTTGTGAATTTTTTAGAGAAATGCATGCAGTGTATTAATGCGGAAAAAGGAAGTTCATCAATGCAAGCTTAAAACCCTTTTAAATGTTTTTATAATTTGAATTTTAAAAGAAATTGTAAACGGTTGACATTGTTTTTATGAAACCGAAATATTAGGAAGTTGGTTAGTCACCAACGAGAAACTTTGATGAAAATGTATAAATAGAGTTTCAAAAGGTTGAGAAGAGGCTTCAAAAATTTTGGAGAGAGCCATTTTGTAATATCAGTTTTGAAATATATCAGAATATAGATCACAAACGAGATTCTGGATTCTGCAACTTTGTAGCTATGTGTCTTCTCCTTGTCTAGTATACTTTGTTGAATTTTTCCTTTAATGTTTTCTCTAACAAGTAATCAATTTGAAGTTATATACATCATTGATTTATATTTTAGATTGGTTTGGATGTCAAATGATTTACAATTTTTCCTCTGAAATTACTTTAGTAATTTTAAGACCTGTAAAACTTTTGTTCCTTAATACTTAACTCTTGTTAGAAACCTCGTTTTTCTTTCATCATTGTCTATTGAAATATGAGATTCTTTCTTGATTAAAGCCTTATATTTCTGTGAAGTGTTTATTTGTTGTTTACAATTCTTGAAATTGTTACAAAACCAGGAAACGGCCTTGAATGTGTTTACATTGTTGTTTTAGATTTTAAAATTGTTTTCCTTGATTTCATCTCTGGAAATTTGAAGTAACAAATTGATTAAAATTCCTTTATAAACAAATAAAGTTTTATCATCCATGAATGTCCCAAATAGCAGACAACCCAACGTTGAACTGGGCCTTCAGGATCAAACCAGTATTGCCCTGAGTTTATTTAATACTATTTTACAAACAACAACTAACCGGGTTGAGTTAGAACAATCATGGGCTGCTATTGAGCGAGACACTAGCATCCAAGAACAACAGGAGAAATTGAATCTTCTCTGATATTTCTTTGATTCCTTATTCCCAAATCATTTCTTTAAATCATTTACGGATGCCTTGACGATATGTTTTATAGCCTTAAAACATAAACTCAGGAACAACAGGAGGAATCTTTGAGTACATATCAGAGCAACCAAAGCTAGCGAAATATGGGAATCCAGGAAACCCAGTAGTGGCCATAACCATCAATGAGGTCGCCATTGGAAACACTCTCATAGACCTAGGGGCAACCATCAATGTTACGACCACTAGTACCTTGGAACAATTACAGTTACAACCTCTTCTTCGGCCTACCCCAACCATTTTGGAATTAGCAAATAAAACTAGGGTTATACCTGAAGGGATTTTAGATGATGTCATGGTTACTTTTGCCTCATGGGAGTACCCCGTAGATTTTCTTGTCATTCATTCAAAGGATCCTGCTAGAGGCCATCTTGTTATTTTTAGAAGACCTTGGCTAGCTACAGTCAATGCATTTATTGGTTGTAGAGAAGGAGAAATGACCATCTCAAATGGTCCCTCTATCTAGAAGCTCACCATTTACCCTCCAACTCAACCTATTATGTAGAATCTATGGTGGCTTGAATGTCCATATGAGAACGAAGACTGGGAAGAACCAGTATTGCCAAGTGACCTTGCATGGGAACTTCAGGAGCACATGACATAAAATGTGCTAAACCAATTCATTTCTGCTATCACATGTGTGGATTTTCCACAGCATTTTCCTCAATTTGAATACATGTCTGGGGAAGAATTTCAAGAACAATTGGATCCATCCATTTTGTCTTTGACATATTTTATTTTCGAGATAGATGAGTCTGCCATGTCTTATACTATGCCCTACGAGATTAATCCAGGGAAATGTTTACATATAAACTGTGGGCTAGATGAAGACCAACATAAATAGTTAGTAGATATCCTTAGAAAATAATCAGGAGCATTTTCCTAGGAATACAATGACATGAAGGGTATACAGCTTGACACATGAATCCATCACATATATACCCATGGGGAAGTGACACCTATTAGGAAAACCCAGAGAGGGATGAACCCAACACTCAAAGACATAGTTAAGGAGGAAATCCAAAAGTTTCTAAATGTCGGATTTATCTATCCCATCTTTGACAGTAAGTGGGTATCCCCTCTTGTAGTGGTTCCAAAGAAAGTGACTGGGAAATGGATAATTTGTGTTGATTTCCGAGAACTCAACAAAGCCACTCTAAAATACTACTTTTCTCTTCCTTTCATTGACCAAGTTCTAGATACCTTGTCTGGAAAGAAGTATTTTTCCTTTCTAGATGGGTACAACGGGTACAATCAAATTCTTATAGCACCCAAGGAACAGGAAAAGACTACCTTTACTTGTCCTTGGGGCACCTATTCCTATAGGGTCTTACCATTCAGATTATGTAATGCTCCTGCCACTTTTCAATGAGCAGTATTAGGGATATTTTCTGATCTTATTCATGATTGTGTGGAGGTCTACATGGATGACTTAAAAATATATGGCAACACTTACCAGGAAGCCTTAGACAACTTAGAAAAAGTCCTCATCAGATGCCAGGAAATGAACCTTTCTCTAAGTCATGAAAAATGCTAAATGTTGTTAACTGAAGGAGTGGTTATGGGACATCATGTTTCATTTGAAGGAATAAAAGTTGATCCTACAAAGATTGAGGTCATTGTTAGAGTGCCACCACCCAAGACTTAGAAAGAGGTGAGAAGATTTCTTAGACATGACGGATATTACCAGTGGTTTATTGAAAATTTTACAAAGATTGTTGCACCTATGTTTGGATTATTGATAAAAGATGTCAATTTTTTTGGACTGAGCAGTGTCAAACTGCCTTCGAAACCCTGAAAGCTAAGTTGTCTGTGGCACCAACTCTTAGAGGGCCCAATTAAACTCTTCCATTTCATATATCCACTGATGCCTCTGACACCACAATAGGAGGGGTATTAGGGCAGAAAGAGGACCAACATTCCTATTCCATTTATTTTGTAACCAAGAACTTGTCCCCTACCGAGTTAAACTACACAGTCACTGAGAAAGAGTTCTTGGCAGTTGTCCGTGCTATTAACAAGTTTTGTCATTACATTACAGGTTATGAAGTATTTGTACACACTGATCATTCTTCCAATAGGTTCCTCATGAACAAACCTATAACTATTGGCCGAGTGACTAGGTGGCTCTTGTTATTGCAAGAATTTAATATTACTATGCTTGCTTGACTTGGGAAAGATAATGTAGTAGCTGACTTTCTTTCCTGAATTAAAAATGAGGATGATGATATCCCTGTAGATGATAGTTTCCCAGATGAGCACCTCTTTTGCCTTTCTGTCAATACCCCATGGTTTGCGGATATGGAAAACTATCTAGCCACTAGGAAGTTACTGTCTCATTTGTCACCTCATGAAGAGTAGAAAATTATTACACAGAGTGCTAATTATTCTTGGGTTGGTCATGATCTTTTTCGCACAGGTCCTGATTTGATTATTCGTATATGTGTCCGAGAGGATGAGGCACCTGAAATACTATGAAGTTGTCATGATGGACCATGTGGTGGTCATTTCTCTAACAAACACACAACATATAAGGTATTACATTCAGGTTACTATTGGCCCAGAATTTTCAAAGATGCTTCCAAGTATGTGAGAAGTTGTGATAGTTTCCAAAGGATAGGAAGACCTACGTCATCTGATGAAATGCCTTTTGTAAATTCTAACCTTGTACAATATCTACTGCAAACTGATATTCATAAAAGAACAGAAAAGATACAATGGAAAATACAAACATTACTCAGAGATTTTTCACTTGGAAACGCAAACCGGGAAAACCAGCATATATTATATTCATACATTGTGTTACATTGTTTACAATACAATATACATATAAGAGCCAACGACATCCAAAAACCTAACCCAATGACCTGGATTAGTCCAAAACCCTAATTCCTTAACCGAAAATAGAAAACCATCGGCAAAAAACCATGTGCCGAAAAACCACCTAATATCATGTGGTCCCGGAAATATGTCGTCCTAGAAATATGTCGGCCCGACGGAAATATGTCAGCCCGAAAAAAAAAAATTTGGGGGTGCTGCCCCCGAACCCCAATGCGGGGGGCTCCGCCCCCCTGCACCCCTAGAGGGGGGGCCTAGCGGCCCCCCCTCTAACCCCCCTGTGCACCTGGCATAGGCGCTCAAACTCTCCTTCTCGTGCAAAGAATATAACACATACCCAACACCTTTATAGGCCCAAGTTATGATAGTACCCTTTGAAAAATGGCCCCTCGACTTTGTAGGACCAATTTCACCCATGTCCCGTAGGAAGAACTATATCTTAGTTTGTACGGACTATGTCACCAAATGGGTAGAGGAAAAATCCCTATTTAGGGCCACAGAGAAGTATGTTGTCGAATTCATCTATGAAGACATCTTTACCCACTTCGGTGTCCTCCATGAAATTGTTACTGACCAAGGAACTCAATTTACTTCCAAGATGATGAAAGAGCTAACAGAGAAATATTGGATTAAACACCGTAAATCTTCTCCATACCACCCGCAAGCCAATGGACAGGTAGAATCCACAAACAAAGTTATGGAAGACATCTTGACCAAGACTGTTCAGTTACATCACTGGGATTGGGCTGATAGGCTCCCAGAGGCTCTGTGGGAATACCGAACTACCTGGAGGAATACCACTGGACATACCCGTTATGATCTAGTGTAACGGGAAACAAGTACTTTTACCTATAGAATTCCAAGTAAGGAAATTCCGTATTGCTGCAGTGTTAGGATTGAACCTGGATGAGGCTCAAAATCAACAAGCCCTACAGTTGAATGAGTTGGATGAAATTAGGCAAGATTCCATCCAACGAACGATATTAGTCCAAAACCAGAGGAGCAAGTGGCATGACAAGTTTATTAAGAAGAAGCACTTCCAACCTGGTGATTGGGCTCTGTTGTTTGATTCCTGATTCAAAACCTTCAAAGGAAAACTTACCAACTGTTGGTTGGGCCCTTACAAGGTAGACACTGTATAGGACAATGGAGCTATAAAAATTAAAACAATTGACGATGGACAAGTCTCCTTTGTGGTAAATGGACACCGACTTAAATTTTATCATAAGCCCATTTCCATAGAAGATTTTCTATAGGTCATGACAGCTGACAAGGCATTAGCCTTAGTAGATGGGGAAGTCCCCCCTTGTTCTTGAAAATATTTTTAAATATTTCCTACTGTATATATGTAAATAGTTTTTGAATTTTGTTAATAAGGAAATTCTAGAGTTTTCTGTAATTAATTATTTCACCAGGAGTACACAGTCTCAAAGATCTTTCTTCAAAACATTGATTATACTTGAATTTTGTGTCTGTTAAAGCATCAACTGAATATTGACTTACTGTAGATAGCCATATTTTTGCAAACATTCTCATTTTTTAAGGCATTCTAAAGCAATTGCTCTTGAAACTCTTCACCACTATATAAGGAAGTGATATTGTAACTATCAAGCCTAGAGGTCTCTTGTACATTTTTTCCAAGAAACCTCAGTAAGTGAGTCAAGTGTATTTATCAAAGAGTAACAAGGAGGTATAATTAGCAGTTACCCATGGAAACATGACAATAACTAAAAAGGAAGAAAGTGAGTTGAGCCTAAAGATACCTTTTTGTTCTTTCTCAATGGTACCATCCACTACACACTAAATAGATTGATTATATCATATCTTTAGATAGGTCACCTCTGCTTAAGTACCCATTACATCAGGACAACCACTAAAACAATATAACAAAAAGTCATCCTCTAATGTAAATACTAGCCCAAGTGAAAAAAAGAAAGAAAAAGTTGTTTTCAGAGTTGCACCCCCATCTTCTTGCATAAGCAATCTTATATTAAAAATCTTAAAGGATGGAGGGCCAATCTCTAAGGGTTTAAGAGGCTAACTTGTCGGGATACTGAATAGGTTTGTTGACAATGGGTACCGGCCTGTGGTATGAATAGGTAAACCCACTGGAGTACTGAACATGCTTGCTGGCAGTGGAGCATTCTACCTAACGAGGATGGTAATCTGACATAAATAAATAATAAATCTAAACTT
The DNA here is from genome assembly GCA_009831015.1 of Picea engelmannii. NCBI lineage: Eukaryota > Viridiplantae > Streptophyta > Pinopsida > Pinales > Pinaceae > Picea > Picea engelmannii. The sequence goes on from ML780735.1 coordinate 145,430, forward strand.
GTCCTGATGTACAACATTGCATGTAGACAAAGCTGACATGGAGTATGTGTGGTTAAGCTAAGGTTAATGAATCTCATAAACTTTCCATTGGGAAATAACTCTAATACTATCTTGAAACTCTCTTGCCTACCTCTTCTTATCTATATATAGGATCTATTATCCTATAGGTGGGGCCATCTTCTAACTGTCTCATCACACCAAGCTGTGAAATTTTATCTTTACACTTGACATACTGTAAATCTTCGGCTATTGGGGGATACTGACTGGTTTCCTATACTTTTGATTGTGGGGTGTCAAAATACTTAAGTGTGGGGGAGGGGTTCATGAGTTGAAAAATGATCATTGCCTAGAGAAATGAGTCTTTGCAAGAATTTTTGTATTATTACCATCATACAAGTTATTACAGTGATAGTCATTTTATTTTTAAAATGCTTAAACTCCTGTGTGATATAAATTACTGAACACATACTTAACATACCACTCTTTATCGGTTTATCAATCATTACAAGCTGCATGTTGTAGGTTTGACAATACATTTTATGCTTGATATAACTTGTTCATTATAGGTTTTTGACATTATATGTCACATGCAAGAAGAATGAGTGATCATGGAGCATTCTGCCTCTACTAATTAACCACTGTGGTTGTCAAAAACACTTTACATTTGTAGGCTATCCATTATAAGAGGTAAGAATGCACTTAACACAGAAGTACCAGATGAGGTGCCGTATGAGATGTCATTTGAAATTCCAAATGAAGTGCCATACACATCAGTAACTATCCTAGATTCCAGGTAACTAGAATTCAATTCCATTCAATTATATTGGTTTCAGGCATTGATTAAAGATGCTTCATATGGTTATGATAAAATCTCCAAGTAAACAGACTTGGACATTGATCTAATTACGCACTAGTACATTGCTCCAATTCGAGCCTTTGAATTTGAATTATTTGCAAATGGAAGATCATGCGCACATTTGGGCAACGTACTCCACCATAAGAGCATTCAAAATCGGGTTGGGCACTCTATTATCTCATTTTCCCTTGCCAATTACTCTCCCCTGCATTAAGAAATCATGCCCAACCTCTACCATCTCGTCATCTGTCCAAAAACGCATTCGGCCTGTGCTAAATCTGTGTCATTGCTTGGCTCAATTTTTCCCTTGCTTGGTGAATTTAACCTCTTTCACAATGGCCAGGAGATACGAACCCTCCTCCTATGCAGACTTGTTTTCCATTCCAGAATTCTCACAGTGCAGAGAAGTGTTTTTGCATGCTGGTTGGGGGCCATTTCTGTCTAGCTTGCAGGGCCATGATGATGGCCTCTCTATGTAATTTTCAGTTGGTTTTGATGGTAAGAAATCACATGTAGGGTCTCTTATCTTTGAATTCATAGAAGAGTCCATTTCTACTGGAACAAAGCTCCCAAGAATGGTAGATAGATGGTTAAAAAATCATTAATTTCCACGCTCAATTTACAATAGGGTGTTTAAGCCCGAATTCGAGAGAATTTCAACAACAAAAGGGTATGCTAAAGAGTGGATAAAGCCAAAATTGGTTAACCCCCTCATCGTCATCACAAGGTTAATTACATGTGAAGGTAGATAATCCACCTTCAAAGCTTGTCATTTTAGATTGCTGGCTCATTTTCTGTTCAACAAACCCTTGAACTTTCCCTTTTATTTTCTCAAAATCTTGGAGAAGATGTCCTCTCAAGTGAGGAAAAATGTGAATAACCCCCACAATATTCTCTTCCACCACGGTTTGATCAAACTTCTCATTCTCACTGAACTAGAGAAGTAGGGGAAAAATTGGGATGCCTTTATCTACCAATTTGCAAACCCCCAACCCCCACTTGACAATTAAGACCGACAAAAAGCCACTTAGCCTAAAAGTTATCTCTCCATCCAAGCCTCGCTCTCCAAGAAATCCAACCTCCCTTGCACAAACCCTCTCTTTGCCAAAACAATACCAAAATCTTGTTGATATCCCTACTTCTTCATCGGGTAAAAAGACCAAGAGCAAGGACAGAAAGAAGCCTATTGTTGACCCCCCAATTCCTTCACTCTCTCTTGATCCTACACCTAAAAATCTCCAAGAAGTAATGTAGCAAGATTTTCCCATCATTCTTACAAACAAGAGGGGAGCCAATCGATTTGGTAAGGGACCCTTTCAGAAGAGTACCCGAAGCACAAGAACCAAGCCTTATGCAAAACCTCCACCTCCTTTGGATCCTATCCAAGTGTCCTCCGACCTTGAGAGACCTCATAAGAAACCTAGAGAAGTCTCTGCAGATGGATTAGAGCCACTAAGGAAAACAAAATCAGAACCTACCTCACCTTTTTGATCTCCCATCACTCCTACTTCACCTATGCCCACTATAGATCCTAAAATTGATAAATTGTCCACATTCCTCAAAGGATTTAAGCCTTCCTCAGAGATCATCGATTCTATTCCAACCATAGAGCATCTACAAAAATAAAACCATCATATTCTTCAACAATTGGAAGAGAGGAAGACAATAGATGCACACCTTCATCACAACAATGCAGTCCTTCAAACAAAAGTTAACTCCTTTTATCGGTTGGTTGATGAAATGACTAAATATAACCGCATCCTCAGAGCACAATTAAAGAAACATAAGAGGCACAAAACTAAGTCTACACAACAAGAACAAGATGCTTCCAAAGATGATCCTCCTCAACAAGCCTAGTCACAAGGGGTAACTTATTTTTGTTTGTAGTGGGACCTGCAAAATCGTAAGTGTGGGGGTAATGTTGAGCCCGAGATATGATCATTTTTATGACGGTTGTTATACATTTTTGTCGCATGTATATATATTTTTTGCACGTTTTGAAGGATCTTTTTGAAGAATTTTATGGTAAATCAGTATGATCTCCATAAGGTACGTGTAATTCATATTTAATGATTAAGTCAAGTTTAATTCATCATGTTCTATGATTTCCAAGAGTTAATTCATGTTTTTCTACTGTTACAGGGAAAAACACACCATGTTTCTAGTTCCGACACCTAATCCAACACTCGTTCTAGCTCTCATTCTGGTACTCGATCCAACACTCGTTCCAACACTTAGTATTGCACAAAAACGCAAGGCGAGTTGGTGGTTATGGCATTGGCGACTAGTGATGGAAAAATCAGGCACATGGTTTTTCTTCATGATCGCCCCCTCCAGCTACTAAGCTCAAGACAACTTGATTTTAGTTGTCCAAAGAAGGCCATTATTGGCTTGCTCAGTTTTGTCAGTTATGGCATCATTTATTGTATTTTTCTAAAATTAGAAGTGGTTCGACCCTCCAGTGGTCAACCACTTGGTTTGTAAATTTTATAAATAACACTGAGGTGGTCAGATGATTGTTAAGTAGAAGAACCAAGTAGCATAAGCATTAAAATTGCCAGAAAAATGATTTTTCTCTATCTGAGTTTTTACATTGCTAGAATTATGTTAGAACTGCGTTTTTGGATTTTTATGGTTAATTCAGCCTGCTAAGCTCGTGGTGTACTTTTAGAGAGTGACCACGACTTGCTGGGGGGCCCACCAACAGTCTAGCAACTGTCTTCATGTTTATTTTTCATTTCCTAATTTAAATTGCTCTCTTTTTATTTTTTGTACATGTATATTTTTATTGTGCTAACTAGTTTGCCGTAGCTTAATTGTTTTAATTGTTTTGCAGGATTAGATGATGATATATATTAACATGCATTAATATCGTATATTAGAAAAGGCTTGCAAGTAGTCTCTCCCTCACTATACTAACCCCGCATGTAGTTAGATGTTCAATTGTGCTTTCTTTTATAATTTTACTGTTAACTTTAGAACATATTTTTAATTAGAACAAAACATAGTTTTAATTTGGGTTTCCTTTGACAGGGATTTTGATGGATGGATAGATTTACTTCCAGTTTTTGAATCATAGCTTGCTTATCCTAGTTTACGTGGATTTCATTTACTTAATATTGGTTAATGTAATTTTCAATTTACTTTTTAATATCATGTTTTTAAATTTCTGTTTTTAGTCATTTTCTTATCATAGTTTGAATAATTAGAGTAGACATAGTATAGTTTTATTTCACACAATTTCCTTTCTTAGAATTAAAATGCAATTAAATTTATTAGTTAAATAATGATGATCTTGTTATGTTGTTGATGGTTTATACATGAATATGCAAGGTATTTAACATTACTTTTATCATGGCTAAGTTTTCATTGGATTGTTTACTCCATACCTTTCATTTTGCCATTGAGATTTGTTTTGAGCTTATACCATTGGAATTGTCCTTTGTTGTCAAGTGTAATCGAGATATCATCCGTCACCACCGAAGGCATTCACACAACCACCAACATTACATTTGAGTGTTTCATAGATTAAAGATAGTTTCTTTCTTGCATAGATTAGAAGAGACTGTTTCTTGCTTTCATAATTTAGAAAATAGTTTTATTGTTGCTTTGATAGATAGTAGTTTGCTTATCATAGATTACAAATTAGTGGTTAGTCTTTCTTTCTTTCAATAGAATAGATTTCCTTTTCATGCATTGCATTGAGCATTTAGATTTCCTTTCATGCATTAGAAATAGTTTTGCATTAGGCATTTATTCCACTTGCCTCTTAGGCTAGATAGTTGTTCAATGAGAACTCTTTTCTTACTTGTCTATTTGGTTTAGTAGGATAGGTAGTTGTCTTTGCTTACTTTCCTTTTTCTTTAGTAGGTTAGTTAGGTGTCTTTGCTTACTTGTATATTTGCTTTAATAGGTTAGATAGGTTATTTTGCTTACTTGCTTATTTATTTTCTTTCATAGGATAGTTTCTCATTGAATGTAGGTTGACAAGTTAAAATCGTTTGTTTTTGTCATTTGCTTATTGATTATTGTTGAACTAGTTTGCTTTACATAGGGTTTTACTTGCTTTCTTAGGAACTATCCATCTCTCCTTGGCCCAAAAGTACTTAGTTTACCAAGTTTCAAGTTTCTTAGTAGGGTTTTCTCATTAGATAGGTTTTCTTTAGTAGATTATCCTTAGATAGCTACTTTCATTAGTTATATTATACTTCTACCAATGTTTTTCCTTTGGCATATATTTTGCTACAACTCTAAGTTTACTTACCCCGGGTTGAAAATTTAATTAAGGGTAGTTTAGTGTCTTTTTTAGTACATATAAATCACCTAACTTGCCAACCTACATTCAATGAGCAACTACCCTATGAAAACAAATAAATGAAGAAGTAAGCAAAGACGCCTATCTAACCTATAAAGCAAATAGAGAAGTAAGAAAGGACAACTAACTAACCTACTAAAGAAAAAGACAAGTAATCAAAGACAACTATCTATCCTACTAAAGAAAATAGACAAGTAATCAAAGACTTCTCATTGAACAACTATCTAGCCTAAGAGGCAAGTGGACTAAATGCCTAATGCAAAACTATTTCTCTTGGATGAAAGGAAATCTAGTCTATTGAAAGTAAGAAAGACTAACAACTAATTCTTGAGAAAACTTCTATCTAATCTATCAAAGAAAATTCTATCTATCCTACAACAACAAATAAGACTATTTCCTAAGCTATAAAAGCAAGAAACTATATCTATGAAAGAAAGAAAACTATTCTTTTAACTTATGACAATTCAAATATAATGCTGGTGGTTGTGTGAACGACTTCAGTGGTGACGGATAACATCTTGATGACACTTGACAACAAAGGACAATTACAATGGTATACTCTCAACACTAATCTCTAAGGAAAAATGAAAGGTGTGGAGTAAACAATCCAACATGAATTTAGCCATGACAAAGATAATGTTAGATGCCCTGCATATTCATGTATAAACCATTAACATCATAATGAGATCATCATTCTACTTCTAGGTTACATAATCAAAATTCATACCTAACTCAATCATTTAACTAAGAAATATAGTTGCAATTCAATTATAGAAAAGGAAATTACATAAATGAAACCATGCTATGTCTAGACTAATAATTCAAACTAAAATTAAAACAATGCTTCAAAAACAAAGACTAAAACATGATATAAAAAGTAAATGAGCAATCTACATTAACCAACAACTAATTTAGACGATATCTATATAAACTAAGATAAGCAAGCTATGATTGAAACTATAGCTTATTCTATTCATCCATCAAAATCCCTGTCAAAGGAAACCCAAATAAAACTCTATTTTATTCTAAAAACTCTGTTTTCAACTTGATTATAAAACCATAAATCAAACCATAATTTTAACATCTAAATGCACATGAGGTTAATATAGAGACTTGCAAGTCTGTTCCTAATCTACAAAACTAATTTATGCTAACATAACCCATCATACGAACCTGCAAAAGAGTAATAAAACAATTAAATCACAACAAGCTAATTAATACAATAAAACATGCATGTACAGAAAATAAACGAACAATTTAAATTATGAAATGCATAAACAACACAATGATTATCACCAGACTGCTGGTGGTCCCCCCAGTGAGTCATGGATACCTCCTAAAATCACACCACGAACTTCAACAGGCCGAATTCACTATGAAAGCTTGAAAACGTAGTTCTGGCACAATTATGGCAATGTGAAACTCAAAATAGAGCAAAATCGTTTTTCTGATAATTATAATGCTTATGCTAATTGGTTCTTCTACTTAACAATCATCTGACCACCTCAATGCTATTTATAACATTTACAAACCAAGTGGTCAACCACAGGAGGGTCAAACCACTTCTAATTTCGGCAAAATACAATAAATGATGTCATAACTGACAAAATGGAGCAAGCCAATAATCGCCTTCTTTGTACAACTGAAATCGAGTTGTCTTGAGATTAGTAGCTGGAGGGGGCGATCATGAAGAAAACCCATGTGCTCAATTTTTCCATCACTGGCTATCAGTGCCATAATCGCCAACTCTCCTTGCGTTTTTGTGCAATACTGAGTGCTGGAACGAGTGTCAGATCGGGTACTAGAATGAGTGCTAGAATGCATGCCAGATCAAGTGTCGGAACTGGAAACATGGTGCATTTTTCCCTGTAACAACATAAAAACATGAATTAACTCTTGGAAATCATAGAACATAATGAATTAAATTTGATTTAATCATTAAACATGAATTACATGTACCTTATGGCAATCATACCGATTTACCATAAAATTCTTCAAAAAGATCCTTCAAAACGTGCAAAACATATATGTACATGAGGCAAAAATGTATAACAACCATCATAAGAATGATCATATCTCAAGCCCAACATTACCCCCACACTTACAATTTTGTAGGTCCCACTGCAAACCAAAAGAAGTTACCCCTCGTGACTAGGCTTGCTGAGGAGGATCAACTTTGGAAGCCTCTCCTTCTTGTTGTGTAGTCTTAGTCTTGTGCCTCTTATGTTGCTTTAATTTTGCTCTGAGGCTGTAGTTAGATTTAGTCATTTCATCAACCAACCGCTGAAGTGAGTTAACTTTTGTTTGAAGGACTACATGGTCATGATGAAGGTGTGCATCTATTGTCTTCCTCTCTTCCAACTATTGAAGAAGCTGACGGTTTTCTTTTTGTAGTTGCTCTATGGTTGGAACATAATCGGTGATCTCCGAGGAAGGCTTAGACCCTTTGAGGAATGTGGACAATTGATCATTTTTAGGATCTAGAGTAGGCATAGGTGAAGTAGGAGTGATGGGAGATTGAAAATGTGAGGTAGGTTCTGATTTTGTTTCCCTTAGTGGCTCTAATCCATCTGTAGAGACTTCCCTAAGTTTCTTATGAGGGCTCTCAAGGTCGGAGGAAATTTGGATGGGATCCAAAGCAGGTGAAGGTTTTGCATAAGGCTTGGTTCTTGTGATCTGGGTACTCTTCTGAAAGGGTCCCTTACCAAATCGATTTGCTCCCATATTGTTTGTTGGAATGATGGTAAAGTCTTACTGCATTACTTCTTGGAACTTTTTAGGTGTAGGATCAAGAGAGAGTGAAGACATTGGGGGGTCAACAATAGGCTTCTTTTGGTCTTTGCTCTTGGTCCTTTTACCCGATGAAGAAGTAGGGATATCAACAAGATTTTGGTATTGTTTTGGCAAAGAGAGCATTTGTGCAAGGGATTTTGGGGTTCTTGGAGAGCAAGGCTTGGATGGAGAGACATTTTTTAGACTAAGTGGCTTTTTGTCGGTCTTAACTGTCAAGTGGGGGTTTGCAAATTGGTAGATAAAGGCATCCCAATTTTTCCCCTACTTCTCTAGTTCGGTAAGAATGAGGAGTTTGATCAAACCATGGTGGAAGAGACTATTGTGGGGGTTAGTCACATTTTTCCTCACTTGAGAGGACATCTTCTCCAAGATTTTGAGAAAATAAAATTGAAAGTTCAAGGGTTTATTGAACAGAAAATGAGCCAACAATCTAAAATGATAAGCTTTGAAGGTGGAGTATCTAACTTCACATGTAATTGACCTTATGATGACGATGAGGGGGTTAACCAATTATGGATTTATCCACTCCTTAGCATACCCTTTTGATTCTGAAATGCTCTCGAATTCAGGCTTAAACACCCTATTGTAACTTGAGCGCAGAAATTGGTGATTCTTGAACCATCTATCTCCCATTCTTGGGATCTTTGTTGCAACAGAAATGGACTCTTCTGTGACTTCAAAGATAAGAAACCCTACATGTGTTGTCTTACAATCAAAATGAACTGCAAATTTCATAGAGAGGCTGTCATCATGGCCCTGCAAGCTAGACAAAAATGGTCCCCAGCCAGAACGCAAAAACACTTCTCTGCACTGTGCGAATTCTGGAATGGAAAACAAGTTTGCATAGGAGGAGGGTTTGTATCTCCTGGGCATTGTGATAGAGTTTAAATTCACCAAGCAAGGGAGAAATTGAGCTAAGCAATGACACGGATTGGGCACGGTTTGAGTGCGATTTGAACAGGGGACGAATTGGCAGAGGTTGGGCGCGATTCCTTAACGCAGGGAAGAGTGAATGGCAAAGGAAAATGAGATAATAGAGTGTCCAACCTGATTTTGGATGCTCTTATGGTGGAGTACATTGCCCACATGTGCGCGCGAGTTGTAATGTGTGAAAAATTTGAATTCAAAGGCTCGATTTGGAGAAATGTACTAGTGCGTAATTTAGATCAATGTCCAAGTTTTTTGACTTGGACATTTGATCATAACCCTATGAAGCATATTTTAATCAATGCCTGCAACCAATTTAATTGAATGTAATTGATTTCCAATTACCTGGAATCTAGGACAGTTACTGGTATTCAATTCAATGGCACTTCAAATGACACTTCAAACGACATCTCATCCAACACCTCATACTATACTTCATTCGATACCCCTGTTTTAAGTGCATTTTTTCCTGTTATAATGGATAACCTACAATTTTGAAGTTTTTTTGACAACCACAGTGGTTAATGAGCAGAGGTAGAGTGCTCTATGCTCATTCATTCTTCTTTCATATGACATATAATGTCAAAATCTATAATGAATGGGTTATAGGAAGCATAAAACATGTGTTGTCAAACCTACAATATACAACTTGTAATGGAAGATAACCAATAAAGAGTGGTTTGTTAAATAACCAATAAAGAGTGTTTTGTTAAGCATGAGTTCAGTAATTGATAGCACATAGGAGTTTAAGCAAAAAAAATAACATGACTATCAATGTAATAACCTGTATCATGGTAATAATACAAAAATTCTTGCAAAGACTTACTTCTCTAGGCAATGATCATTTGTCAGCTCATGAACCCCTCCCCTACACTTAAGTATTGCGACACCTCACAATCAAAAGTATATGAAACTAGTCAGTATCCACCAATAGCCGAAGATTTACAGTATGTCAAGTATAAAGATGAAATTTCACAGATTGGTCTAACGAGACAGTTAGGAGATGGCCCCACCTATAGGATAAGAGATCCTATATATAGATAAGAAGAGGTAGGAAAGAGAGTTTCAAGATAGTATTAAAGTTATTTCCCAATGGAAAGGGTATGGAGTTCATTAAACTTAGCTTAACCACACATACTTCATGTCATCTTTGTCTGCAAGTAATGCCGTACATCAGAACAAGCTTACATTTATTATTTATTTTTGTCAGATTACCATCCTCTCTAGGTAGAATGACTCGCTTCCAACAAGCCTGTTTAGTACTCCAGCGGGTTTACCTAGTCATACCACAGGTCGGTACCCACTGCCAGCAACCCTGTTCAGTATCCCAATGGGTTAGCCTCTTAAACCCTCAGAGACTGGCCCTCCATCCTTTAAGATTTTTAATATAAGATTGCTTATGCAAGGAGATGGGGGAACAACTCTGAAACAAATTTTTCTTTCTTTTTCTTTTTAATTGGGATGGTATTTATGTTAGAGGATGAATTTCCATTATATTATTAGTGATTGTCCCAATGTAAGGGGTACTTAAGAGGACGTGGCCTATCTAAAGATATCATCTAATCAATCTATTTAGTGTGTAGTGGATGGCACCATTGAGAAAGAAAAAAAAGGTATCTCTAGGCTCAACTTACTTTCTTCCTTTGTAGTTATTGTGATGTTTCCATGGCTAACTGCTAATTAGACCTCCTTGTTACTCTTTGATAAAGACACTTGACTTACTTACTCAGGTTTCTTGGAAAAACTGAACGAGAGACCTCTAGGCTTGATAGTTAAGGTATCACTTCCTTATACAATGGTGAAGAGTTTCCAAAACAATTTCTTTAGAATGCCTTAAAAATGAGAATGTTTGCAAAAATATGGCTAACTACAGTAATTCAATATTCATTTGATGCTTTAACAAACATAAAATTCAATTATAACAATGTTTTAAAGAAACATCTTTGAAACTGTGTACTCCTGGTGAAATAAATACTTACAGAAGACTCTAGAATTGCCTTATTAACAAAATTCAAAAACTATTTACATATATACACTAGGAAACTCAAAAAAAATTTCAAGAACAAGGGGGAACTTCCCCATATACTAAGGCCAATGCCTTGTCATCTATCATGACCTATAGAAAATATTCTCTGGAAATGGGCTTATGATACAATTTAATTCGATGTCCATTTACCACAAAGGAGACTTGTACATCGTCAATTTTTTTAATTTTTATAGCTCCATTGTCATATACAATGTCTACCTCGTAAGGGCCCAACCAATGAGTGGTGAGCTTGCCTTGGAAGGTTTTGAATCGGGAATCAAACAACATGGCCCAATCACCAGGCTGGAAGTGCTTCTTCTTAATAAAGTTGTCATGCCACTTGCTCCTATGGTTCTGGACTAATATCGTCCATTGGATGGAATCTTGTCTGACTTCATCCAACTCATTTAGTTGTAGGGCTCATTTCTTTTGAGCCTCATCCAGGTTCAATCCTAACTTTGAAGCAATATAGAAGGTCCTTACTTGGAATTCTATAGGTAAAAGTACTTGTTTCCCGTACACTAGCTCATAAGGGGCATGTCCAGTGGTATTCCTCCAGGTAGTCCAGTATGCCCACAGAGCCTTTGGGAGCCTATCAGCCCAATCCTAGTGATGTAACTGAACAGTCTTGGTCAAGATGGCTTCTAGAACTTTATTTGTGGATTCTACCTGTCCATTGGCTTGCAGGTGGTATGGAGAAGATTTACGGTGTTTAATCCCATATTTCTCTGTTAGCTCTTTCATCATCTTGGAAGTAAATTGAGTGTCTTAGTTGGTAACAATTTCACGAGGGACATCGAAGCGGGTAAAGATGCCTTAATATATGAATTCGACAAAAGACTTCTTTGTGGCCTTGAATAGGGCTTTTTCCTCTACCCATTTGGTGACATAGTCCGTACAAACCAAAATATAGTTCTTCCTATGGGACATGGGTGAAATGGGTCCTACAAAGTCGAGGGCCCATTTTTCGAAGGGTTCTATCATAACTTGGGCCTGCAAAGGAATTTCGTCAGATGACGTAGGTATTTCTATCCTTTTGCAACTATTACAACTTCTCACATACTTGGCAGCATCTTTGAAAATGCTAGGCCAATAGTAACCTGAATGTAATACCTTATATGTTGTGCATTTGTTAGAGAAATGGTCACTACATGGTCCATCATGACAACTTCGTAGTATATCAGGTACCTCTTCCTCTCGGACACATCTACGAATAATCAAATAAGGACATGTGAGAAAAAGATCATGACCAACCCAAGAGTAATTATCACTTTGTGTAATAATTTTCCACTTTGTGTAATAATTTTCCGCTTTTCATGAGGTGACAAATGAGACAATAACTTCCTAGTGGCCTGATATTTTTCCATATCCGCAAACCATGGGGTATTGACAGAAAGGGAAAAGAGGTGCTCATCTAGGAAACTATCATCTACAGGGATATCATCATCCTCATTCTTTATTTGGGAAAGAAAGTCAGCTACTACATTATCCTTTCCAAGTCGGTTAAGTACAGTAATATTAAATTCTTGCAATAGCAAGAGCCACCTAGTCACTCGACCATTAGTTATAGGTTTTTTTATGAGGAACCTAATGGTGGAATGATCAGTGTGTACAAATACTTCATAACCTATAATGTAATGACGAAACTTGTTAATTGATGAACAACTTCCAAGAACTCTTTCTCGGTGACTGTGTAGTTTAACTCAGCAGGCGACAAGTTCTTGCTTACAAAATAAATGGCATAGGACTGTTGGTCTTCTTTCTACCCTAATACCCCTCCTATTGTTGCGTCGGAGGAATTATTGGATATATGAAATGGGAGAGTCTCAGAGTCCAATTGGGCCCTCTAAGAATTGGTGCCACAGACAACTTAACTTTCAGTGTTTCGAAGGCAGATTGACGCTGCTTAGTCCAAACAAAATCGACATCTTTTATCAATAATCCAAACATAGGTGCAACAATCTTTGTAAAATTTTCAATAAACCGCCGGTAATATCCGGCATGTCCAAGAAATATTCTCACCTCTTTTTGAGTCTTGGGGGGTGGAAGTCTAATAATGACCTCAATCTTTGCAGTATTGACTTTTATTCCTTTAGATGAAACATGATGTCCTAGAACCACTCCTTCAGTTAACAACATTTTGCATTTTTCATGACCTAGGGATAGGTTCATTTTCTGGCATCTGATGAGGAATTTTTCTAAGTTTTTTATGGCTTCCTGGTAAGTGCTACCATATACTGTGAAGTCATCCATGTAGACCTCCACACAATCATGAATAAGATCGGCAAATATCCCTAATACTGCTCGTTGAAAAGTGGCAGAAGAATTACACAATCTGAATGGTAAGACGCTAATAATAGTCCCGATTAGTGTTGAGCTTATACCATTGGAATTGTCCTTTGTTTTCAAGTGTCATCAAGATATCATCTGTCACCATCGAAGGCATTCACACAACCACCAGGATTACATTTGAGTGTTTCATAGATTAAAGATAGTTTCTTTCTTTTGTAGATTAGAAGAGATAGTTTCTTTCTTTCATAATTTAGAAAATAGTTTTATTGTTGCTTTGATAGATAGTAGTTTGCTTATCATAGATTAAGAATTAGTGGTTAGTCTTTCTTTCTTTCAATAGAATAGATTTCCTTTTCATGCATTGCATTGAGCATTTAGATTTCCTTTCACGCACTAGAAATAGTTTTGCATTAGGAATTTAGTCCACTTGCCTCTTAGGCTAGATAGTTGTTCAATGAGAAGTCTTTGCTTACTTGTCTATTTGGTTTAGTAGGATAGGTAGTTGTCTTTGCTTACTTGTCTTTTGCTTTAGTAGGTTAGTTAGGTGTCTTTTCTTACTTGTCTATTTTCTTTAATAGGTTAGATAGGTGCTTTTTCTTACTTGCTTATTTATTTTCTTTCATAGGGTAGTTGCTCATTGAAGGTAGGTTGGCAAGTTAAAATCGTTTGTTTTTGTCATTTTCTTACTGATTATTGTTGAACTAGTTTTCTTTACATAGGGTTTTACTTGCTTTCTTAGGAACTATCCATCGATCCTTGGCCCAAAAGTACTTAGGTTACCTAGTTTCAAGTTGCTTAGTAGGGTTTTCTCATTATATAGGTTTTCTTGAGTAGATTAGCCTTAGATAGGTTTCCTTGAGTAGATTAGCCTTAGATAGCTGCTTTCATTAGTTATATTATACTCCTACCAACTTTTTACCTTTGGCATATATTTTTCTACAACTCTAAGTTTACTTACCCTGGGTTGGCAATTTAATTGAGGGTAGTTTAGTGTCCTTTTAGTACATATAAATCACCTAACATTTTGGCATCGTTGTCGGGGAGTTGTCTCAAGGTAAGAAGTAATTAGGAATTAGACCATTTCTAGACCTTAGCATTAGTTTGGTCACGGGGGAACTTTAAGACGAGAGGTAAGAACCTGCATATATGCCATAGCAGGTTCCCCCAAACCCAATAGTAGTTTTTCTTTTTTATTTTGTTTGCTTTCATGAATAGACCTAAGAATCAGATGGTAGCTTTTTCTTTTTGTTTTTTCTTTCTTTCATGAATAGGCCTAGAGACCCACAAGGTAGATACATTAAACCAAAATCATACCTTTCAACCAAGGTTCCTTCCAATCTCTTTGGGGAAAGGAACGTTCCGCTTATAAAATCCACAGTCCGATACCGAAAAACAAAAGGTAGCTCAACTCAAAGAGATAAAATAGTCTCTAAAGGGACTAACACAAGGATCACTATAGAACAAGAAACTGAAGCATCAATCATATTAGGACAAGAGGCAAGACCACTCGAGTCTTCCACATAACCAAACAATACAACCTTTGCTTTTACACCACCACCAGGGAATCCTAATTTTGAAGATATCATAGACCCTGAATAGGTGAATCTTTTGTTGGATAGTTCATCCAATGTGATTATCTCTTAGATTAACACAACAAATTTGACACCAATAATCTCAACCGGCTCGAGTAGAGTCCTAGACATCCAATCAGTAGGAAGACCTTTTCATCAAAGGGAAACCTTGTTCTCTTCAAAGATAAAACCACTTAGGTAGTCTCTTTTTGGAAAACAAGCCAATATGCGTGATCAAGAGGACCATAAAAATGTAAGACACATGGAGGAAGAAGAAACTGGAAACCAAACCAAAACTACCTTCGGATTTCCGATTTTAGACACCACTCTGAGTGTCAACATGAAGAATATTCCTCTCTCAGCACTGCCTACCTTTTATGGTAAAAATAGTGAAGATCCAGACACCTTCCTATTTTAATTTGACATCTTGTGTAGGAGCTACAACTATGTACACGATGCCCATAAATTAAAACTCTTTCCTGCCACTTTCAAAGACTCTACACTAAGATGGTTCATGGGGTTGGGAGAATCCAGTATTAGGTCTTGGGAATCCATGAAAGACATCTTTCTTAAGAAGTACTATGACTATTGCAAGACCAAAGAGTCTCGTAATGACATCTTTAAAGTCCAATAGTTAGAAGACGAGACCCTTGAATACTATATGGAAATATTTGGTTATATCTCCCAGAAGTCAAAATACCATGACCTCCCAGAGGATGTAATTAGGGATCTTTTCCTTAAGGGAATTTCAGAAGAATATTTAGAGATGCTTAACCTGATGGAATCATGTGTCATCTCTTATAAACCATTTTCTAAAATATGTGAAGTGTGTAAAAATTAATCAAGGAGTAAAGCCAAAACATGGAAGAATGTTTGGGACCCTTACAATAGAAGATTAAAACCAGTTAATTTAGGTGGTATCATGAGAGAAGAGATAGGGAACCTTTTAGAAAAATTTAAGATGGATATCCTAAAAACAATAGGTTCCCAGTTATACACCCTTAAAATAAAAAAGAAACATGAGGAGGAAAATGCAACAATGAGCATATATTGCCCAAGGTGTAGGATGAAGCATTCCTCAAGGGAATGCCCATTAGATAACATTTCAGTTTGTGGCTTCTGTACAAAATACCATTCAACTGAGAAATGTCCATCCTTGCCCAGTTTATTAGCCATATATAGGAGTTGAGATCTCGGGGAGTCTTCTTATGCACCTAGGAGGCCATGGTATCCTAGGAATCAACCCACATACCCATATCTACAATCCCCAAGTTCCACCCTATTATCAACAAAAACAACAGTGGAACCCACTAGGTTGGAAAAAATGGTCTACTCAGTACCAACATCCTTGACTTCAAGGATGGAGAGGAGGAAACAATATAGGAAACCATCAAGAGCTACCCATTCCTATGTCCAACCATCCTTATCCTCAGTTTCCATCGAACACTCTGCAACTTATGCCAGGTTTTGTTCCACCACCTTTACCTCCTATTCCACAACAACAACCACTACAATATCAAAATGCAAGATCCTCAAGACCGAAACTATTACTGGCACAACCAATGTCGAACCCCAATAATAAGCCCCCTCAACCTCTTAACAATGCTGAGATGTAGGCCTTTCTAACATATGTTATTACTCCTGTTCCATTACAGGAAATTCAATTGAGATCGGGAAAATTTCTAGAGAGGCAGAGACCTTTAGTAGTCATCCAAGAAGAAGAAGAAGAAGAAGAAATCACCCAAAAACCCATGGATGAAACTAGGTGGGAAGATGTTATTATCTCGAAGAATCAAGAACCCAAGCTTCCCCAAAATGAACCTTCACAAATTATGAAGGTCCCTCCTTATCTAGATCGATTGGTAATCGAAAAACCTATCACCTGGCCGGAATTTGACATTTTGAATGAGTTGAAAAATATTTGTGTCAAAATTCCCCTACTTCAAGCCATTAAAGACATTCCAATCTATAGTAAGGTAGTCAAAGAATTGTGTATTAAGAATCTAGGTAGGAAGCAAAAGGACCCCCCTACAATACATTTGGTAGGAGGAATCTCTGAGTACATATCAGAGCATCCAAAGCTAGCAAAATATGGGAATCCAGAAAACCCAGTAGTGACCATAAGCATTAATGAGGTCACCATTGGAAACACTCTCATAGACCTCGAGGCAATCATCAATGTTATGACCACTACTACCTTGGAACAATTACAGTTACAACCTCTTCTTCGGCCTACCCCAACCATTTTGGAATTAGCAGATAAAACTAGGGTTATAACTGAACTGATTTTAGATGATGTCATGGTTAATTTAGCCTCATGGGAGTACCCCATAAATTTATTGTCATTCATTCAAAGGATCCTGCCAGAGGCCATCCTGTTATTTTGGGAAGACCTTGGCTAGCCACGGCCAAAGCATTTATTGGTTGTAGAGAAGGAGAAATGACCATCTCGAATGGTCTCTCTATCTAGAAGCTCATCATTTACTCTCCAGCTCAACCTATTATGGAGAATCTATGGTGGCTTGAATGTCCATATGAGAATGAAGATTGGGAAGAACCCGTATTGCCAAGTGACCATGCATGGGCACTTCAGGAGCACACAACAAAAAATGTGCTAAACCAATTCATTTCTCCTATTACATGTGTGGATTTTCCACAGTCTTTTCCCCAATTTGAGTACATGTTTGGGGAAGAATTTCAAGAACAATTAGACCCATACATTTTGTCTTCGACATCTTTTATTTTTGAAATAGATGATTTTTCCATGTCTTATACTATTCCCTACGAGATTAATCCAGGGAAATTTTTACATATAAACTATGGGCTAGATACAAACCAACATAAACAATTAGTAGATATCCTTAAAGAACAATCAGGAGCATTTTCCTAGGAATACAATGACATGAAGGGTATACACCCTGACACATGCATCCATCACATATATACCCAGGGGGAAGTGACACATGTTAGGAAACCCCAGAGAAGGATGAACCCAACACTCAAAGATATAGTCAAGGAGGAGATTCAAAAGTTGTTAAATGTCAGATTTATCTATCCCATCTCTAATAGTAAGTGGGTATCCCCGCTTGTAGTGGTTCCAAAGAAAGTGACCGGGAAATGGAGATTTTGTGTTGATTTCTGGGAACTCAACAAGGTCACTCTAAAAGACTACTTTCCTCTTTCTTTCATTGACCAAGTTCTAGATACTTTGTCTAGAAAGAAGTATTTTTCCTTTCTAGATGGGTATAGTGGGTACAATCAGATTCTTCTAGTGCCCGAGGACTAGGACAAGTCTACCTTTACTTGTCCTTGGGGCACCTATGCCTATAGGGTCTTACCATTCGGATTGTGTAATGCTCATGCAACATTTCAACGAGTAGTATTAGGGATATTTGCCAATCTTATTCATGATTATGTGGAGGTCTACATGGATGACTTCAAAGTCTATGGAAACACTTACCAGGAAGCCTTAGATAACTTAGAAAAAGTCCTCATCAGATGCCAGGAAATGAACCTATCTCTAGGTCATGAGAAATGAAAAATATTGTTAACTGAAGGAGTGGTTCTAGGACATCATGTTGCATCTAAAGGAATAAAAGTTGATCCTACAAAGATTGAGGTCATTATTAGAATTCCACCCCCCAAGACTCAGACAGAGGTGAGAATCTTTCTTGGACATGCCGGATATTACCGACGGTTTATTGAAAATTTTACAAAGATTGTTGCACCTATGTTTGGATTATTGATAAAAGATGTCGATTTTTTTTGGACTGAGCAGTGTCAAACTGCCTTCGAAACCCTGAAAGGTAAGCTGTCTGTGGCACTAGTTCTTAGAGGGCCCAATTAGACTCTCCCATTTCATATATCCACTGATTCCTCTGACACCGCAATATGAGGGGTATTAGGGCAGAAAGAGGACCAACAATCCTATGCCATTTATTTTGTAAGCAAGAACTTGTCTCCTGCCGAGTAAAACTACACAGTCACCGAGAAAGAGTTCTTGGCAGTTGTCCATGCTATTAACAAGTTTCGTCATTACATTACAGGTTACGAAGTATTTGTACACATCAATAATTCCACCATTAGGTTCCTTATGAACAAACCTATAACTAATAGCCAAGTGACTAGGTGGCTCTTGTTATTGCAAAAATTTAATATTACCGTGCTTGACCGATCTGGGAAAGATAATGTAGTAGCTCACTTTCTTTCCCGAATAAAAAATGAGGATGATGATATCTCTATAGATGATAGTTTCCTAGATGAGAACCTCTTTTCCCTTTCTGTCAATACCCCATGGTTTGTGGATATGGAAAACTGTCTAGCCACTAGGAAGTTACCATCTCATTTGTCACCTCATGAAAAGAGGAAAATTATTTTAGAGAGTGTTAATTATTCTTGGGTTGGTCATGATATTTTTCACATAGATCCTGATTTGATTAGTCATAGATGTGTTTGAGAGGATGGAGTACCTGAAATACTATGAAGTTGTCATGATGGACCATGTGGTGGTTATTTCTTTGACAAACACACAACATATAAGGTATTACATTCAAGTTACTATTGGCCTAGCATTTTCAAAGATGCTTCCAAGTATGTGAGAAGTTGTGATAGTTTCCAAAGGATAGGAAGACCTACGTCATCTGACAAAATGCCTTTGCGGGCCCAATTTATGATAGAACCCTTCAAAAAATGGGCCCTCAACTTTGTAGGACCAATTTCACCCATGTCCCATAGGAAGAACTATATCTTAGTTTGTACAGACTATGTTAGCAAATGGGTAGAGGCAAAAGACCTATTTAGGGCCATAGAGAATTCTGTTGTTGAATTCATCTATGAAGAAATCTTTACCCACTTCGGTGTCCCTCATGAAATTGTTACCAATCAAGGCACTCAATTTACTTCCAAGATGATGAAAGAGCTAATAGAGAAATATGGGATTAAACACTGTAAATATTCTCCATACCACCTGCAAGAAAATGGACAGGTAGAATCCACAAACAATGTTCTGGAAGACATCTTGACAAAGACTGTTCAGTTACATCACTAGGATTGGGTTGATAGGCTCCCAAAGGCTCTGTGGGCATACCGGACGACTTGGAGGAATACCACTGGGCATACCCCTTATGAGCTAGTGTACGGGAAACAAGTACTTTTACCTATAGAATCCCAAGTAAGGACCTTATGTATTGTTGCAGAGTTAGGATTGAACCTGGATGAAGCTCAAAAGCAACGAGCCCTACAACTAAATGAGTTGGATGAAATCAGGCAAGATTCCATCCAACAGACGATATTAGTCCAAAACCAAAGGAGCAAGTGGCATGACAAGTTTATTAATAATAAGCACTTCCAGCCTGGTGATTGGGCTATGTTGTTTGATTCCCGATTCAAAACCTTCAAAGGAAAACTTTCCACCCGTTGGTTGGGCCCTTACGAGGTAGACACTGTATATGAAAATGGAGCTATAAAAATTAAAACAATTGATGATGGACAAGTCTCCTTTGTGGTAAATGGACACCGACTTAAATTTTATCATAATCCCATTTCCAAAGAAGATTTTCTATAGGTCATGATAGTTGACAAGGCATTGGCCTTAGTAGATGGGGAATTCCCCTCTTGTTCTTGAAAAATTTTCTGAGTTTCCTACTGTATATATGTAAATAGTTTTTTCATTTTGTTAATAAGGCAATTCTAGATATGTTTGTAAGTAATTATTTCACCAAGAGTACATAGTCTCAAAGATCTTTCTTCAAAACATTGATTATACTTGAATTTTGTGTCTGTTAAAGCATCAAATGAATATTGACTTACTGTAGATAGCCATATTTTTGCAAAAATTCTCATTTTTTAAGGCATTCTAAAGTAGTTTCTCTTGAAACTCTTCACCACTATATAAGGAAGTGATACCGTAACTATCAATCCTAGAGGTCTCTCGTACAATTTTTCCAAGAAACCTGAGTAAGTAAGCCAAGTGTCTTTATCAAAGAGTAACAAGGTGGTCTAATTAGCATTTAGTCATGGAAACATCATAATAATTACAAAAGAAGAAAGTAAGTTGAGCCTATAGATACCTTTATATTCTTTCTCAATGGTACCATCCACTACACACTAAATAGCTTGACTATATCATATCTTTAGATAGGCCACGTCTGCTTAAGTACCCCTTACATCGGGACAATTACTAATAATATAACGAAAAGTCATCCTCTAACATAAATACCATCCCAATTAAAAAAGAAGAAGAAGTTGTTTTCAGAGTTGTTGCCCCATCTTCTTGCATAAAAAATATTACACTAAAATCTTAAATGATGGAGGGCCAATCTCTGAGGGTTTAAGAGGCTAACCTGCTGGGATACTGAACATGTCTGCTAGCAGTGGGTACCGGCCTATGGTATGACTAGGTAAACCCGTTAGACTACTAAACAGGCTTGCTGGCAGCAGGGCATTCGACCTAGCGAGGATGATAATCTGACAAAAATAAATAATAAATATAAACTTGTCCTGATGTATGGCATTACTTGTAGACAAAGCTGACATGGAGTATGTGTGTTTAAGCTAAGGTTAACGAATCTCATAAAATTTCCATTGGGATATAACTCTAAGACTATCTTGAAACTCTCTTTCCTACCTCTTCTTATCTATATATAGGATCTCTTATCTTGTAGGTGGGGCCATGTTCTAACTATCTCGTCAGACCATGCTGTGAAATTTTATCTTTACACTTGACATACTGTAAATCTTTGGCTATTGGGGGATACTGACTGGTTTCCTATACTTTTGATTGTGAGGTGTCACAATAATTAAGTGTGGGGGAGGGGTTCATGAGCTGACAAATGATCATTGCCTAGAGAAATGAGTCTTTGCAAGATTTTTTGTATTATTACCATGATACAGGTTATTACAGTGATAGTCATGTTATTTTTGAAATGCTTAAACTCATGTGTGCTATAAATTACTGAACACATACTTAATAGACCACTCTTTATCGGTTTATCGATCATTACAAGCTACATGTTGTAGGTTTGAAAATACATTTTATGCTTGCTATAACTTGTTCATTATAGGTTTTTGACATTATATGTCATATGCAAGAAGAATGAGTGAGCATGGAACACTCTGCCTCTGCTAATTAACCACTATGGTTGTCAAAAACACTTTACATTTGCAAGCTATCCATTGTAAGAGGTAAAAATGCACTTAACACAGAAGTACCAGATGAAGTACCGTATGAGGTACGGGATGAGGTGTCGTATGAGATGTGGTTTGAAGTGCCAAATGAAGTGCTGAATGATGTGCCATACACACCAGTAACTATCCTAGATTCCAGGTAACCAGAATTCAATTCCATTCAATTATATTGGTTTCAGGCATTGATTAAAGATGCTTCATATGGTTATGATCAAATGTCCAAGTCAACAGACTTGGACATTGATCTAATTACACATCAGTACATTGCTCCAAGTCGAGCCTTTGAATTTGAATTCTTCACACAAAGCAGCTCATGCGCATAGGTGGGCAATGTACTCCACCATAAGAGCATCCAAAACCAAGTTGGGCACTCTATTATCTCATTTTCCCTTGCCAATTTCTCTCCTCTGCATTAAGAAATCACGCCCAACCTCTGCCATCTCGTCCTCTGTCCAAAACGCATTCGACCTGTGCTAAATATGTGTCATTGATTGGCTCGATTTCGCCCTTGATTAGTGAATTTAACCTTCGTCACAATGCCCAGGAGATACAAACCCTCCTCTTATGCAGACTTTTTTGCCATTCCAGAATTCGCACAGAGCAGGGAAGTGTTTTTGTGCGCTAGATGGGGGCCATTTCTGTCTAGCTTGCAGAGCCATGATGACAACCTCTCTATGCAATTTGCAATTGATTTTGATGGTAAGACAACACATGTAGGGTCACTTATCTTTTAAGTCACAGAAGAGTCCATTTATGCTACAACAAAGCTCCCAAGAACGGGAGATAGATGGTTCAAAAATCATCAATTGCCATGCTCAAGTTACAACAGGGTATTTAAGCTCGAATTCGAGAGCATTTCAAGAGAAAAAGGGTATTCTAAGGAGTGGATAAAACCAGAATTGGTTAACCCCCTCATTGTCATCACAAGGTTAATTACATGTGAAGGTAGATACTCCACCTTCAGAGCTTGTCACTTTAGATTGCTGGCTCATTTTATGTTCAACAAACCCTTGAACTTTCCCTTTTATTTTCTCAAAAGCTTGGAGAAGATGTCCTCTCAAGTGAGGAAAAATGTGACTAACCCCCATAATAGTCTCTTCCACCATGGTTTGATCAAACTCCTTGTTCTTACCAAACTAGAGAAGCAGGGGAAAAATTGGGATGCCTTTATCTACCAATTTGTAAACCCCCGCTTGACAGTTAGGACCGAAAAAAAGCCACTTAGCCTAAAAACTATCTCTACATCCAAGCCTCACTCCCCAAGAACCCCAAAATCCCTTTCACAAACCCTCTCTTTGCCGGAACAATACCAAAATCTTGTTGATATCCCTACTTCTTCATCGAGTAAAAATATGAAGAGCAAAGACCAAAAGAAGCCCATTGTTGACCCCCCAATGCCTTCACTCTCTCTTGATCCTACACCTAAAAATATCCAAGAAGTAATGCAGCAAGACTTTCCCATCATTCCTACAAACAAGAGGGGAGCCAATCGATTTGGTAAGGGACCCTTTCAGAAGAGTACCCAGAGCACAAGAACCAAGCCTTATGCAAAACCTCCACCTGCTTCGGATCCCATACTCCTCCGACCTTGAGAGCTCTCATAAGAAACTTAGAGAAGTCTCTGTAGATGGATTTGAGCCACTAAGGAAAAAAAAATCAGAACCTACCTCACCTTTCCGATCTCCCATCACTCCTACTTCACCTATGCCCACTCTAGATCCTAAAACTGATAAATTGTCCACATTCCTCAAAGGATCTAAGCCTTCCTCAAAGATCACCAATTTTGTTACAACCATAGAGAAACTACAAAAAGAGAGGAAGACAATAGATGCACACCTTCATCACGACAATGGTTGCTTGATGAAATGACTAAATCTAACTGCAGCCTCAGAGCACAATTAAAGCAACATAAGAGGCACAAGACTAAGTCTACACAGAAAGAAGGAGAGGCTTCCAAAGTTGATCCTCCTCAACAAGCCTAGTCACGAGGGGTAACTTCTTTTTTTTTGCAGTGGGACCTGCAAAATCATAAGTGTGGGGGTAATGTTGGGCACGAGATATGATCATTTTTATGATGGTTGTTATACATTTTTACCGCATGTATATATATGTTTTGCACGTTTTGAAGGATCTTTTTGAAGAATTTTATGGTAAATCGGTATGATCACCATAAGGTATGTGTAATTCATGTTTAATGATTAAATCAAATTTAATTCATCATGTTCTATGCTTTGCAAGAGTTAATTCGTGTTTTTCTGCTGTTACAGGGAAAAACGCACTATGTTTCTAGTTCCAACACTTGATCCAACACTCGTTCCAGCACTCATTTCAATACCCGATCCGACACTCGTTCTAACACTTAGTATTGCACAAAAACACAAGGTGAGTTGGCGGTTATGGCATTGGCGGCCAATGATGGACAAATCAGGCACATGGGTTTTCTTCATGATCACCCCCTCCAACTACTAAGCTCAAGACAACTCAATTTCAATTTTTGAAAGAAGGCGATTATTGGCTTGCTCCGTTTTGTCAATTATGGCATCATTAATTATAATTTGTCGAAATTAGAAGTGGTTCGACCCTCTTACGGTCGACCACTTGGTTTGTAAATTTTATAAATACCACTGAGGTGGTCAGATGATTATTAAGTAGACAAACCAAGTAGCATAAGCATTAGAATTTCCAGAAAAATGATTTTGCTATGTTTTTAGTTTTACATTGCCATAATTGTGCAAGAACTATGTTTTTAAGCTTTCATGGTGAATTCGGCCTGTTGAAGTTCGTGGTGTGCTTGTAGGAGGTAGCCATGACTTGTTGGGGGGGCCACCAGCAGTCTGGTGATTGTTCGTATGTTTATTTACACATTTCTTAATTTAAATTTCTCTTTGTTATTCCCTGTATATGCATGTTTTTATTTAATTAATTAGTTTGTTGTAGCTGATTGTTTTTACTTCTCTTTTGCAGGTTAGATGATGGTATGTGTTAGCATGTGTTGATTTTGTAGATTAGAAAAGGCTTGCAAGTCTCCATACTAACCCTGTGTGCAATTAGAAAGTCTCCATACTAACCCCGAGTCTCTATGTTAACCTCATGTGCATTTAGATGTTAAAATTACTCTTTGATTTATGGTTTTATAATCAAGTTGAAAACAAAGTTTTTTATAAAATAGAGTTTTATTTGGGTTTCCTTTGACAGGGATTTTGATGGATGGATAGATTTACTTCCAGTTTTTATAGTTTGCTTATTTTAGTTTTACATAGATTTCATTCACTTAGTTATTGGTTAATGTAGATTGCTCATTTACTTTTTATATCATGTTTTAGTCTCTATTTTTAAAGCATTGTTTTAATTGTAGTTTGAATTATTAGTCTAGACATAACATGGTTTCATTTATGTAATTTCCTTTTCTAGAATTGAATTGCAACTATATTTCTTAGTTAAATGATTGAGTTAGGTATGAATTTTGATTACGTAACCTAGAAGTAGAATGATGATCTCATTATGTTGTTGATGGTTTATACATGAACATGTCGGGTATTTAAAATTACTTTTATCATGGCTAAGTTTTCCTTGGATTGTTTACTCCAAACCTTCCATTTTGCCATTGAGATTAGCATTGAGCTTATACAATTAGAATTGCCCTTTGTTGTCAAGTTCCATCGAGATATTATCTGACATCGAAGACATTCACACAACCACCAACATTATATTTGAATTGTCATAAGTTAAAAGAATAGTTTTTCTGCTTTCATAGATATAGTTTCTTGCTTTCATAGCTTAGGAAATAGTCTTATTTGTTGATGTAGGATAGATAGACTTTGCTTTGATAGATTAGATAGCAGTTTTCTCAAGAATTAGTTGGTAGTCTTTCTTGTTTTCAATAGAATAGATTTCCTTTCATGCAAGAGAAATAGTTTTGCATTAGGCATTTGGTCCACTTGCCTCTTAGGCTAGATAGTTGTTCAATGAGAAGTCTTTGCTTACTTGTCTATTTTCTTTAGTAGGATAGATAGTTGTCTTTGCTTACTTGTCTTTTGCTTTAGTATGTTAGTTAGGTGTCTTTGCTTACTTGTATATTTTCTTTAATAGGTTATATATGTGTTTTTTCTTACTTCTTATTTATTTTCTTTCATAGGGTAGTTTCCCATTGAATGTAGGTTGGCAAGTTAAAATCGCTTGCTTTTGTCATTTTCTTATTGATTATTGTAGAACTAGTTTTCTTTACATAGGGTTTTACTTTCTTTCTTAGGAACTATCCATCGATCCTTGGCCCAAAAGTACATAGGTTACCTAGTTTCAAGTTGCTTAGTAGGGTTTTCTCATTAGATAGGTTTGCTTGAGTAGATTAGCCTTATATAGTTGCTTTCATTAGTTAGATTATACTCCTACCAACCTTTTACCTTTGGCATATATTTTTCTACAGCTCTAAGTTTACTTACCCCAGGTTGACAATTTAATTGAGGGTAGTTTAGTGTCTTTTTAGCACATATAAATCACCTAACACTTCACCTCCTACTTCTCTATGATTTTCTTTATAGCATCATTGACCGCTGCAACAATGAAATCAAAGTCATCCAATGTGAGGGCAGTTTGCATCTTGGTTACAAGGGTTCTTGGTTTCTTTTTGGAGGAAGGTTTCGGAGGTGAGACCTTCCTTTTCTTTGATGAGTCTTCTTTGACCCTAGGTGGTGTTACTTTTCCTTTCTGTTGTCCAATTTCTGTACCTTCTTCATTATCACCTTCTTCATCTGGTGTAATGGAATCTGTCCTTACATATAGGTCGTCAACATCCTGGATTTCTTTAATATTTCTTTTCTAAGACTTTTGCGACTATTGTTTTGATCAGAGAGTTATTTCGTATTCATCGCAAAGAGTTTTGATCGTGTTTGCTTTCTTTGTCCTACTGGGCCCAGGTGTACCCTATGCAGTTCCGAAGCTATTGATGTCGGAAATTTCTGCGGGGTCTGTTGAAACAAGGAGGTCTGCTGACCATTCCTTGGTGATATCTTCTAGGTCTTCTTCTATCAACTTATAATAGGACTGAAGCTGTTCCTGGTGCTCATCAATGCGTGGGGTTAGGTATATAAAGTGGTGGTCCACGCTGAACTTTATCAGAGGTCAAAATATCTATAAAGAGTTCAAGGTTATGTGTGGTTCACTCCTTATGGCTGCTTTCAATTGGTTATAGTACATGTGGAAAATGACATTCGATTTCCATTGCTTGCTCATGTCGTTCGAGTACCATAATGTATTGAACTTCACTACTAGTGGCTCAAAGGGGTCAAGGTCTGGGAAGGTTGCACCTCCCGGTAGCTCCCATGCAACAAAAGCGATTAGTATCAGGAGCCAGCTAAAATGGAATTCATGCCCCTGATCTTGGGCTTCTCTGTAGTCAACCTCTAGTTGATTCACTAGGTACTTCACCCAGTTCATCTGTAGTCCCTCTGTGCACTTTCCTGCGAGGTCAACTATAAAGCCAGATACTTGTGTTGGTCGATTCTTGCATACCAACTTCCTTGCGATCGGTTGGCATGCAAGGAGCACTGCGCCACTTTCAATAGAAGCTACCTTGTAGCCTCTCGCGCCTTTCTCAACATCGCCATAGGCTTCTTTGATCTTTTGTGCAAGAGCACGATCTGTGGTCTTTTTAGGATAGTACTCATGGGGATCAGGGCTCTGCATGCTAAGCTTGGTGATTCTATTGATCAACGTTGGATCAAAATTTATGCGATGATCTAACCACATGTATCCTTCGTGGTAACTTGCTAGGAACAATTTTACACAAGAATTCACCTCCTGGTGTCTGCCGAAGTGTGGTATTTTCATAACGTTGAGCAAAGTAGACTGCACGAGGTTCATTGTCCATTGCTGAGGGATGAGCTTCAAATTTTTTCCCTTAGTTCTAGTCAAGTACTTATATGGGGTGAGCATGCTATAAACGTTATGGTCCCCCAGGTTGAAGTCACAAAACTTCAACACTGTAACCTTGTCTTGATCTGTGCGGTAGGTGTGTGCTTCTTTTGGTAGATATGTAGTGACTAGGGTGTATTCAAAGTCTCTAGGGACACTATGCCTATTAATCTCACCGCTCAGAGGGGGTATGTAAGCTGGTAGGATGGATGGCACTAACTTCACGTTGGCTATGTCGTCCTTATGCTTAGTTCTTCTTTCTGCACCGGCTTGAGATGTTCCTGCTCAAGCAGTGGACGGGGAGGCTTGTACTCCTCCCATTAATGATGCTTGGACTCCGGTGGACATTCTTCTTTCCAACATGGCTCTCTCAATCATTAAATCGAGAAGGACCTCTGTAATGGATTGCTCAAGTGTGGTGAGCTCATCGGACATACACACTTGGGTAAGATAATCGGGGTCACGATGATCTCAAAATTATGCACTAGGATGAATAATCTGCTTGCAATGATCACTGCAGACAATCACTAGTTCTTCCGGCTTTTATTTTTCAGTTGGAAAAAGTGTTCTTCGAGCATGACGCGGTGACCTAAATAGGAAATTCGTCAGCGGTCTAATTGCAATGGGTATGAAACTTCCATGAACATTGATCCATCCGTTATGGCATGGTCCAATGGTCTAGTGGTGATCCTTTAATTCTTTTTTATCCATTCGAGGTGGAAGTCGAATGGGTATATCAGTCAAATGACTATATTACTTCACCACGACAAAGTGTCGTATGTCGCTGTTCTGAGATCCCGGTGAAGCTTAATTCCTACAATTTTTCCTTCTGCAAAGTTTCCTCTGGAATCTTTTGTAACTTTTCAATCTTAACTCTCTTCTTACTTATCTTCCTAGCCTTCTTCCCAGTGAGCTTCGTCTTAGTCATCCTTTTTCCATTCTGATTCTTATCTTCTCTCAACATAGTCACTTCACGATGCTTAGATTCTTTCTTCATATCCAAGGGTAATACACCTTCATCATATGGATTAGGTATTTCGGTCTTCTATGGTTCCTCTAATTCTCTTATAGCTTTGACATCCTAGTCCCTGGTGTTCAATAACTTAGATCTGTTCTCTTGTTCTTCCATCAAGTAAGCGATCCTTCTAGTCATAAATTCCATGAGTTATTACTTCTTCTATTCTAAGGCTTCCTTTTCTTCGGATTTGGTCTTTTTCAATCCATATATTTCCTAACAAATCTGGAAATGGGGCATATTCCTCAATAAATTTAATAAATTTGAATTCTTCCTTTGTCGAAGATCCATGGGTACTCAGAGGTATATGGGTAATCCTGCCACAAAGGGTTACCATTTTTCCTCTAAACAACCCTATTTTTCCTAGTGATGGAACCATAGCAGGCCTTCCTAGGGTTTCCCAAGTACTTTCTGTCATAATGTTCATCTGTGTTCCCTCATCTAGAGCACATTCAATGTCGAAGTCTCCTATTCTTACTTCGATTTTCTCCTTTTCTTTGAATATCTCTAACAAACTGGCATCTTTATGTTCATCCAAGGTTTCTTTCATTTTCAGCAACATAATCTCTGATTCTTTCTGGGGTTCTTCTATAATCTTAGCCTCTTGATCTCCTTCAGGGTTTGCTTGCTCCATATTCAAATTTTCAATTCTAGCAATCATTCTAGGGAAATCCAGTACTTCATGGTCTATAGCCTTACAACAGAGGCAAGTAGGGTTTCTCCCAGGGCATTCCTTAGCAAGATGTCCTGGTCTTTTGCAACTGTAACACAGAGTTTCTCTTCAATGATCCATAACTCTTTGTATACTTCGCGCTAGGATCATAATGGCTAGCCTACAAAAATGTATTTCTAGGATCCTTTATCGGAGCACAGAGCTTACAGATCTTACTTCTTTTCTTCAGTATCAACCTCTTTTCTTGCAGATCTGACTTCTTTCCTTCAGATCTGTCCTTCCTTCTTCAACACAGAGATTTTTAGACCAAGTGGATCACTACACACTAGGGATTAGATCCATGCACAGAGCTTCCACAATTTCTGGATGAATCTTTGCACAAAGCTTCTTCTACTCAGTTCCCAGCAATCACAGTTTCAGGTCCTGGCAATGGAACCATTTTTTGGCACAGGGGTAGACCCAGGGTTCAACGCTACAACAACGCACCAAAAAAACCCTAGCTACCAGCCCTTTCAGCAACACCTGTGAAGCAGATGAAGTCTCACCTGAGGTAGAGGCGGGGGTGGTTGCAAGACTCAGGTGTCTGCAACCTTAGCTGGGACACAGATCTATGATTATAACACTTAGCAATCACCTAGCATATGTTATTCATCAATATTCAACCTTTATGATACTTTGCAGACAACACAGAGAATCACAATATGTACTTAGATCTAAAATAATTCAGTACTTAGCCACAACAAGATAGATCAGATTCGACAGATCAAGCACTAAGAATCTTACATACCAGATCTAACATTCATTCGTATCTCAGAAGAACAAAGAATAAATAGATCTATCTAAACACATCAAAGAACTTTAGCAAGGAAGGGACAAACACATCAGGTCGAGGCACAGAGCACAACACACAGATTTACCGTGGTTCACCCCCACCCTGGGGCTACGTCCACAAAGTCTTTTTCTTTATTAGCTTCAGTTAATTAGGTTACAACACAGAGCTATCCAAATCCCTCTTCGCATAGGACAATAGATCTGTGCAGCTCGCTAGATCCTTCTTCCTTTCACTACAACACAAAGCCTTCTACAGTCTCTCACAGGGACTTGCACTCGACTCTGTAAGCCTTACACAAAATGCATAAAGCCTTGATCACACACATTTAACCCTTGGCACTTAGCCTACATCACATAGATATATCATCCACACCTTCTCTATATGGCCTAGACATCTATATATACGAACAAAATAGGCCTAAACATGGGTAAACCCATGGGCCAAAATCCCAATCCCGTTACATTATCCCCAAAAACCAAAAAAGGACCCAAAAAGGGGTCTAGCTTTCATGATTTCCACTTCGCATTGTGCTCCATCTTTGACAAGTTGTTGAAGTCCCAAAAAGGGTCAAATATGACCAAGTTCTCCTCAAAACTTGGTCAAGGGCCAACATGAGGTGCGTTACATATCAATTGTAACTTTAGATGTCGTAGCGTTATCCTTTTCTACTGGTTCTATTTCCCTTTCTTATGTTAGTGGTTCATTAGATGCTTGTCTCACATGGTATACTAAATGATACTTTGCTTACTTTGGTAGTTACTTTGCTTCTTTGATTACATCTTTAACAACTGTTACTTGCGCAGGTGAAGCTGGAACCAAGTGAAGGGATGTTGGACAATGTAGTGATGGTTATTCAAATTAAATTGATGTATATGTCACTTAGTCAACTACATAATCAACATAATCAATGTAAAACTATATAATCAACGTAATTAAGGACCTATTGAACCCACTAAACCTATAGCTTAGTGTAATGCTATTGGTCCATCTTATTCTAGTTCTTGAGATGGGAGGTGTGATTTCCTTCGTGATTTCTTTGCTACTAGTAGTGGTACTTATACCTTCTATGATGCCTATTATATTTGTGCTACTAGATTTAGATATGTCATTCCTCTATCATTGAGTGACTACAACAACATTCCCTCCATTCAATATTTTTTTTTTTCGAATTGGTTGGGTATGTGTTATATTCTTTGCAAATTTGATCCCATGTATTGTACACTGATATGGGAGAAAAGGGGATATGGTGGGTGCTTAGAACCCCCCATCTAGGAGGGTTGTGAGGTTTCAGGGGTGGGATCCCCCGATATTTTTTTTTGTTTGTTTTTGGTGGTTTTTTGCATCAATTTTGTTGATTTTTCAGCACATGGTTTTTGTCGATGGCTTTTCTAATTATGGTTAATAAATTAGGGTTGTTGACTAATCTGGGTCAATGGATTAAGGGTTTGGATGTTGTGGGATCATATATGTATATTGTATTGTAAAAATTGAATATGATGAATAGAATATTAGAGGTGAGGCTCTAAACATGTTGTTGGTTTTCTCGGTTTGAGTTTCTAGGGTAAAATCTCAGTGTACTGTGTTTGTGTGCCATTATATCTTTTTTGTTTTTAGTGAAAATGTGTTTGCAATAAATAATTGTATAAGGTTAAAATATATAATTGGTATTAGATAAATGATTAAATTCAGGGGGATGCCTTTTTGGCTAAGGGTTTGGCTCATGTATGTGATAATCCTTGTTACAGTGGGAGATCTATGATATTGATTCTTCAAGTGAAAATAAATGGTGAGCAGTTCGAAAATAGAGATCGATAAAATTAATGGAAAAAGTTTTGAGATGTGGAAGCTCAATATGGAAGATCTATTGGTAGACAAATACTAGTGGATCACAATGGATCCAAGTACTGCACCTACATGAATGTGAGAAGAAGATTGGAAAAAGTTGGATGGGAAGGCAAAGAGAACAATCTAGTTGTGTCCCTTAGATTCAGTATTGTTGAATGTGTCAAGGGAAGCTACAACCAAGGAATTATGGGATAAGTTGGGGACTTTGTATCAGTCTAAGTCCCTGGTAAACAAATTGTTCCTATGGAAGAAGTTGTGTAACCTGAGGTTGAAAGATGGAGGCTCGGTGATAGAGCATCTAAATGCCTTCAATACTATGGTAAGTTAGTTATTATTTGTTGACATTAAAATTTCAGATGAAGATAAGTGTATCAATTTATTTTTCTCTTTACCAGACCTGTGGGATATTCTGGTTGTGGCCATAGGTAGTAATACAACTACTTTAAGTTTCGATGATGTGGTATTATCCTTATTGTCAGAGGAGATGAGACGAAAGAACATGGAAGGATAGAGCAGAGATGCATTACTTGTAGGAGGATTCTCCCAAGAAATAAATATATCTAAACCCTCAAGTGGAAGATCTAAATCTAAGGGTAAATCTAAATCTCCCAGGAAGTTTGTAAAGGTATGTTGGAGATGTGGAAAGTAATGGCACTACAAGAAGAAATGTAGATCCAAAAGCATTGAGAGAGGAAAGGGATATGAATATTCTCCTTCTACAGAAGAAAAAACTTCCTCAGAAGGAGGGGATATGTACTTGGATTCATCAAGCACAC
Source organism: Picea engelmannii (assembly GCA_009831015.1). Classification (NCBI taxonomy): domain Eukaryota; kingdom Viridiplantae; phylum Streptophyta; class Pinopsida; order Pinales; family Pinaceae; genus Picea; species Picea engelmannii. The sequence continues at coordinate 178,446 of ML780735.1, forward strand.
ATGCAGATCATGAGGCATGGTTGCTTGAATTAGACGCATCCTTTCATATGACTCCCCAGAGGGAGTAGTTCTGTGAATATGAAAATTATGGTGGAGGTGATGTTTTCCTAGGTAATGAATCAACAACCAAAATCATAGAATGAGGAAAATTCAAGTTGAAGCTCATAGATGGAAGTATTAGAAAACTTCCTAGTGTTTTGCACATCCCAGGAGTGGCTAGAAATTTTATTTTTTTAAGAAAAATGGACGATGCAAGGGTAAAAATAATGTTCGAGAAAGAAACATATATGATGGTTCGAGGAGCAATGGTTTTTTTGGAAAGAGTTCGAATTGTGACTTTGTATAAGCTATAGGGAAGCACTATTAGTGATGGGTGTAATAGTTCCATTATTTCTGATATTGGAGCCGAAGAAGGAAAAACTCCTGCAGTCTCTGGAGAAAAGGATATGTTGTAGCATCAAATATTGGGGCATATTGGAGAGAAGAGATTTTTACTATGGTTGAAGGTATGTCTAAATGCTCTCTAGATTTTGATTTATGTGAACATTGTGTATATGGGAAGCACAATAAGGTAAGATTCCCTTCTGGTGCAATAAGGGTAAGGGAATTTTACATTTAGTGCACAATGATTTGTTTGGACCTGTGTTGGTTCCATCACAGGTAAAATATATGTACTATGCCTCATTTATAGATGACTTCTTGAGGAATACATGGATATATTTCCACATGAAGAAATATGAAGTATTTTATAGGTTTAAAGATTTTAAGGCTCTTGTGGAAAATGAAAGAATAAAAATAATTAAGGAAGGCGACTACTCCATATACACCTCAGTAGAATGGAGTTTCATAAAGGATGAACATGACAACGATGGAAAAAGATAGGGGCATGCTCAGTGGTGTTGGATTAGGACAATAATTTTGGGAAGAGGCACTAGGTACTGCATGTTACCTGGTCAATTGATCACCTTCAACACTAGATGAAATGACTCCACAAGAGGTATGGACTAGTAAGAAACCCTCTTTTACACATATCATGGTATTTGGTTGTGAGGCCTATGTTTACATTCCAAAGGAAAACAAAACTAGATAAAAAGGCTGAAAAGTGTATCTTTATTGGGTATAAAGATGGTATGAAAGTATATAATCTTTGGAACCCAAAAACTCATAAAGTAGTGTATAGCCAAGATGTGGTACTTAAAGAAATAAAATATGTTCTCAAAAAGGAAGTCATACCAAGGAAGGAAGAACCAGAGAAAATAGAGTTTGAGTTAAAGAATGATGAATCAGACTCTACAGAAGAACACGAATAAGAAGAAGAAGATCCTCATACTCTAGTATTGAGGATACCGGTTCAGGAAATAAGGAAACCAATAAGGTACACTCCACTTGATTTATGCTCTAATTTTTATTTGTTTATTACTGATGATGATCCTAGGACTGTTAGGGAGGTAGTGGATTCAAAGGATGAGAAACTCTAGAAAAATGCCATGGTTGAAGAAATGGAATCCTTGGATAAGAATGAGGATGGGGATCTAGTGGAGTTGTCGACTGGAAGAAATCCCATTGGAAGCAAATGGGTGTTTAAAAATGAGTTGAATGCAAAGCTTGGTTAGTAGCAAAAGGTTATTCCCAGGTTGAGGGAATTGAATTTGGTGATATTATTTTATCCTATTGCTAAGATAGCTTCTATTAGATTTCTTTTATCTATTGTTGTTGTGTTTGATTTTTAAATAGAACATATGGATGTGAATATAGAATTCCTACATGGATATCTGGAAGAAGAAATCTACATGAAGCATCCAAAAGGCTATGATGTGAAGGGAAAGAAAGAGTTCGTATGCAGGATGAAAAAGTCCTTGTACAGGTTAAAGAATCACCAAGGATGTGGTATCAAAAATTTGATACTTATATGTTGGGACTTGGCTTCATAAGGAGCAAAGCAGATCAATGTGTGTATTTCAAATTAATCGGCGATCATCTTATTTATTTTGTCTTGTATGTGGATGATATGTTGTTGATGGGAAACAACAAGGAGATTATCAAGGATGTGTTAAATTGGTTGTCTTCTGAATTTGATATGAAGGATCTTGGTGGAGAAAATTTCATCTTGGGCATGGAAATTAAAAGAGATCAGGAAAATAGGAAACTATAGTTAAATCAAAGGAAATATTTTGAGACAATATTGCAAAGGTTTAATATGCATGAATGTAAGTTGATCAAAGTTCATATTCCTGCAGGTGTAAAGTTATCTACAGATTAGTGTCTGAAGACACAGGAACAGGAAGAGGATATGTCCCATGTTCCATATGCCAGTGTAGTTAGCATTTTGATGTATGCAATGTTGTGTACTAGATTGGACATTGCACATGTAGTGGGATTTTTGAGCAGGTATATTTTAAAACCAAGGAAGGAGCAATGGACAATAGTAAAGAGGGTTTTCGGGTATTTGTGTGGCACTAATAGTTATGGATTGTGCTACCAAGGAACACCAAGATTGGATAGAGTGTTGGAAATAGATGGATTTGTTGATGTAGATAGGACTGGAGATATGTATTGTAGAATATATACAAGAAGTTATGTGTTTAATCTATTTGGTGGAGAAATTAGTTGGATGAGCAAAAGACAGACTGTAGTGACAATATCTACTACAGAATTCGAATACATGGAAACCAATCATGCAAACAAGGAAGAAATATGGTTAAAAAGATTGTGTTCAACTATTAGGTTGGTACAACTAGTTGTAAAGATAGATTGTAATAGTTAGAGTGCAATCTTCTTGGTGAAGAACCCAACTTATCATTCAAAGACAAAACATATTGATGTTCAATATCACTTTAGGAGAGACATAGTAGAAGAAAAGAAGGTGTTGCTAATGAAGGTGGAAACTTTGGAGAATGTTGCAAATTCATTAACAAAATATGTGAGTAGTAAGAAGTTCTCTTGGTGTAGAGGATCTATGGGCATTGTTGCCCTAGATTGTTGACTATGTAATCATGAAACAACTTGTATGCAAAGAAAACAACAAGTGGGAGAATGTTGGGTATGTATTATATTCTTTGAAAAATTGATCCCATGTATTGTACACCAATATGTGAGCAAAGGGGGTTTGAGGGGTGCTTATCACCCCATATCTGGGAGGGTTGCAGGGGTTCAGGGGCGAGAGCCCCCAAGAATTTGTTTTTTATTTGTTTTTAGTGGTTTTCGACACATGGTTTTTGTCGATGATTTTTCTAATTTAGGTTAAGGAATTAGGGTTGTTGACTAATATGGGTCAATGGATTAGGGGTTTGGATGCCGCATGATCCTTTATGTATATTGTATTGTAAGAAATGAATGTGATGAATAAAATATTAGAGGTGTGACTCTAAACAAGTATACCTACATTAACATATAATCCTAAGTCAAAAAACTAGCTATGACATAACCCCAACAAAAATGATAGAATAATAGTTATAATATGTTTTTCTTTCTTCATTGATACATGCATGTATCGTATCATCACTTTTGAGGTAGTCTAGACTCCCATAGTAGATGGGTCTTAATGCTATGTAAAAGTATGCACCTAGGCCCAAATACACAACGATGAAATTAAGAGCCAATGTGCACACCTATAATAGCATTTGACAACCATTGGGGAAGCCATTGATGCTAAGCAGAGACTAAAGACTAACTTAGTTAACATTGATTCAAAATGGTTTTGTGCAAGTGATTGAATATGAGGTGAGGAATTATGGCATATGTGTTGATTAAGGCACACCTTCTTTGCAAGCTATCACTTCCTTTTCATTTCGATAACTTAATGCATCACCACATTTATCTTCCTTGGTATCTGACGATCAATGTGGTGTGAAAGCATGGTGCTACAGGTTCTATAAAGTTCAATATGAACCTTATTAAATGTTTCCAAAACTATGCTTTTCTTCTGTTTTTTTCTCATTGGGGTTTGGAGTAAGTAAGAGTGAAATGAATTTTAACTTTTCAAGATATTGATATTGATACTGATAAGAAAATATTTAAATATCAATAATTTAATCTTTGAAGACATATAATAAGTTTTTTTATTTGAATTTCTAATTTTTAAGAAGAAGGAAACATACGCTTTTAACTAGTAAACCCACCATTAAAAATTTTATTAGTTTTGATCTATCTAAAAATACCAAAAACTTTTAATCTTAATATAGAATTCATTTATTTGCACTAGATGAATTAATTAATGTTCCACTTTTAGTAAAGTAAGCATTTACTTAAATTGTTCCTACAATGATATCTTGGTAGCGAGTGCAAGGGTTGTGTAAAAAGTTGGTGCAGTAGCGACACCACTGAAATTTCATGGTAGTTACAGTTTCCTTTCAGTCATTGTTCCATTAACTTAGTTTTTATCTTTCATATTTATAGGGTTTACTTCTATGATTGTGTTGATACTAGAAGCCAATCAATCAATATTATATATCTTTACAACCTAGGCATGAAATCATATAGATAGTAAATCTAACTACGTAAATCTGTATAAAACAATTAGAATGTTTCAAAAACATATACACAGTTTACATCTGAAATATCCTCCCTAATAATACTTCTATTGGTATGCTTATTAATGTCATTCATGCATATAAATGCTCCACTAGATGTTGGACTTGAATCAAACCGCTCCTCATTGATGCTAGTTTTGGGTTGATACTACACGTATCCACACTAGGTATCAGTTATCCTCATTTGAAGGTAAGGTCATCATGATTTTATATAAATATTGATATGTGAGATTATACGTTTTGCTTGCATGGATATTAATTGATGAAGAGTGATCGCAAAATCTCTGAGGTTGCTAATCTTTCAAACCTAATATTTCAAGATCTATATCATACATGCAACTTTATGTTTAACATCTTTCCTAACTAAGATTCTTTTTTATTCTAAGAAATGTAAGTATGAGGTATTATCACCTAGTATACTAGGTCCAATGAAGTTTCATTGGTAGTATGAACGATCAGGGAGGTCCCAGAGGTACCATATAGACCATATAGCACTATTTGTTGGAGAATAATATGGTAGATTGTGTATTGTCTATGGAAAGTGATAGTGGTGATATGTGCATCAAAGAAATGTGAATGCCTTACGAAGAAGGAACATGATCACCTTATGGAGAAGGAATACAATATTCAATGACTATAGATGGATTATATTCATTATGAAGAAAGAATACAATCTCCAATGACTATTAGATGGATGATAACATGATTTCATCTTGGATAGTCAGTTTTTCAAATATAATTAACTTGGAAGAGGCAATAATAGGTTTCCTATAGTGAAATGAGCATTCAAACATCCCCATTTTCTATTGTTCTATTACACTCAGCTTCTCATTATTCCACGTACTAACATCAAATAAAATCTCTTGTGCATTCTCATTAATATGATGTAACCAATTATGTGAGACACAAACAAGAGATAATTTAGAGAATGGCGCAAATAGAATTTTATTTTCAAACTGCTCTAACCATTTCCATTCTTATTGAAAATCAAGTGTATGTGAGCACAATCTCATAATGATCGCAATAGTTCAAAAAACATATTCAATAATGTTGGAGATATTACACACTCACCTATAATTATTTTCCTAAGTTTTACAGTCCAATGTTGAGAACTATTCCTTAGATGAGAATATTCTCTCTATAGAATATTCCCCTACAAAATAGGATGTTCCTCTTGAGTTTAGATTCAGTTACACTTAGTTAGACTAGTGGAAGTCGTGACTCAGTTAACTGATGATTGCGTGGACCAGTTAACTATGACTAGGTGGCAGTTCACTCTAATGTCTGTTAGTGAGTGTCTAGATCTCTCTAGATCACTAATATTGCACATTAGTTACTCATGTAGCCTATATATATTGTAAATTATTCACTTTTTATATGTGGAATACGGTTAATACATTTTCTCATTCTTTTCTCTCCAATAGTTTTCTGTATTTTCTATTTTTTATGCAAAATGTGTATGTCCTTTGATAGCTAGATCTTATCTGTGCAAGTTCATCCAAATTTACATGGTATCAGAGCTTACAAATTGCTAGGAAAAATACACACCAGACTCTTTTTTCAGGTACTAAAGATTGAAGAATGTAGAAAAGATGGATTATTCATCGACAATACTTCTCACGCCTCATAACTATTTGGAGTGGAATAAAAAAATTATGCTTCAGCTTAGATGCAGAGGCTTGTACCAAATAAATATGGAAATGGAAGTAGAGCTTGATTCCACCAATGAGAATTTTTTTTTTCTCAATGTACAAGATATCGCCATGGGATGTATCTTCTTGTCTATTTCTCCTGAAATTCTCCACCAAGTATATGATGAATCACAAGACTCAACTCCAAATAAATTATGGGCCAGATTGGAGGTTCTATTTGGGAATAAAGAAGATTTTGAAGATCGCATGAAAGATATTGGAAAGATAGATCTAGAAGAAAAACCATCAGAAGATCAAGCCTCGTATTCTGAAGAGTCTTCTACACAAGTATCTGCACAAAATTGTATTCCATTAATTGCATATGATGTCTACTCTATTTTAGATTTGTTTTCTGAATTTCATGTGGAAGATATATTGCATGTATTACAGGGGTCACATTCAAACACTTTTCCATGCACCATGCATGCATCTCAGTAGCAACATGAATGCACCATGCATGCATCTCAAGAGACAAAAAAGGGAGTCACGCACATCAGATTCAGTTCTGATATTTTATGATCACAATTTGTATAAAAAAAATTGGATATTTCAATTTTTCTTGGAAAAATATCCAATTTCAAAAAACAAATCGTCCAAAATGGAGTTTAGGAAGTGACATTATGATCATTTTAAAATCAACAAAATTTCAACATTTTTCCGGAAACAACCACATGGTTTTCAAAATTTCATCCAAAATTTATTTGGATCTTATTCATTACAAGAAGAGAATGTGGATATGTGTGGACATCTCAATGGTGCATCTACTTCATCATATCTATGAAAACATCTACATCTTCAACAAAATATTCAACGAGCACAAACTTTCACAGATGCAAGGTCTTCTTGGAGTGTAGGACAGAGTTGCTTAGCAACTTCTTTTTGTTCCTTCTTTTTTTTTTTATGCATT
>ML780735.1:185577-197665 GCA_009831015.1 Picea engelmannii
TTCCCATGAGGTTTTCCCTCTTTACTCGTTTTTTCAATGTCTCATTCTTATATGCATTGTACAATGGATACCTGATATGGCCTTGGTTTCTAGGACCCATTAATCATGTACACCCTAGTAGTGTTTAGGGAGGCTGTTGGAGATATTACACACTCACCTATACTTATTTTCCTAAGTTTTATAGTTCAATGTTGAGAAGTCTTCCTTAGATGAGAATATTCTCTCTAGAGTATATTCCCCTACAAAAATAGGACGTTACTCTTCAGTTTAGAGTCAGTTACACTTAGTTAGACTAGTGGAAATCATGACTCAACTAATTGATGATTGCATGGATCAGTTAACTAGGACTAGGTGGCAGTTCACTCCAATTCTTATCAGCGAGTGTCTAGATCTCTCTAGATCACTACTATGGGGCATCAGTTACTCATGTAGCCTATATCTATTGTAAATTATTCACTATTTATGTGTGGAATACGGTTAATACATTTTCTCATTCTTTTATCTCCAATCGTTTTTTGTCTTTTCTCATTTTTTTGCAAATTGTGTGTGTCATTTTCTAGCTAGATCTTATCGGTGCAAGTTCATCCACATTTACAAATAAAACCATGGTAGAATTCAAAATGCTACTAGAATAAAACCACTCTATATGTTGTCGATAATACCATTGCAATGACGACTCCAACAATATGGAAATGAAAGTGAAAATAAATTAAGATCATTTTCAAATCACTAGGGTTGTTTCCATTCTTATTAGTCCCAATATAGAAATGAAAATGAAAATAATCAAAGTTCACTTTCAAATCAGTAGGGACTATTATTAATTGGTTCTCGTTGTTATATTAATTCCCGCACCAAAACCAATGCAAACACATCATTTTAAAAAAAGTTTTAAGGGACTAGTACTATATATATATATATTCTTAAATTTTTATTTTGAGATCTTATTTGAGATCGTATTTGACCTCATATGGAGGAAAACTTAAGATAAATTATAAGGAAGACTTAGGATGAATTACACATAATTGAGAGTTTTGGGTTGTAGGAAAACTTAGGATAAATTATAAGGAAGACTTAGGATAAATTACACATAATTGAGAGTTTAGGGTTGTAGGGATTAATGCTAGACTTGATGTTTAGTTTAATATTTTTCCCAAATTCATTCTTATGATAGGTGTTAAAAAACAATTAACTATACGTGGAAGATGGAACCTCCATAACTATACGTGGAAGATTGAAGCTCCATATTGTTGCCCCAAAGTACAAGTGTAGTGTTATGTGTGATTCTTGTCTAGCACTTGGCTATGTGTCATTCTTGTCTAGCACTTGGCTGGTGCCCTTGTATTTTTCTCCCAAATTTATTCTCACATAAAAACATTCGCTTTGGTTTCCTTACTAGTAAGGTCCTTGAAGCTGCAGAGAATATGTTCTTTTTCTAATGAAGCTACAAGGAGAATGATCTTTGAAGCTGCAAGGAGAATGATGGAGAATGATCTCTGAGCATTGAGTTTGTTTCTCCAGCCTGGAAAAGGAGAATGATGGAGAATGATCTATGACCATTGAGGTTATTTCTCCATCCTGCAAAGGGAAAAGGCTCATATAGTTATTACTATAAGAATACAAGCAGTTGTTGCAAATGAATGCTCTGCATAAATTAATACAAGAGGAATACAATCAGAATGATATACACATTCTAATAAAAGAAGAATACTACACATTCTAATACAAGAAGAATAAAAAAATCTTCCAAATGAATCCTTTGTACAAGCAATTCCCTGTCCTATTCCACAATGGAAAGACATCTATCTCTAATGCTCACATTCCCTCCAATCCACCATATGACCAAGCCCTTACAAAATTCTCTGCAAAATTTCTAAACAAGAAGGTAACCATAAGCACAAGGAAAATATATAATAGGAAGGTAACCATAGGCACAATGAAACTGTATAATAGTTTTTTTTAAATGCATACCATTTCACACCATTTAATTCTAATATATACTTGAATTTTCCTAAGCCACACATTCTCTATCTCAAATTTTGAAGTTTAAGATGTGTTTTTATGACTAACACTTTTATTATGTATATAATTCATATAAAATGTTGTGGTTGCTTCTAGGTTTTCTAAGATGTATTTTATGGCATTTTAAAATGTACAAGATAAACTCAAAAAGAGGCTAAGTGATATATGTTCCAATACTTGGGATTGTTGGAAGGGGAGCTATCACCAAGTGAAAGTACCGGTTTTTTTTTCGAAGCATCATGACCTCATGACCTAGTATGTTTGAAGAAGCTTTCAAGCAATAGAATAATCAGGTTAAAGATGTTATCGAACCTATTGAATATTTAGATAGACTGAATATAAGGAACAACAGGTGGGCATCCTCAGAACCATATACCCCTTTAAGCCCCTAAGTAGGAGTAACTCATTCAGTGGCTTTCACTCTTGGAAAACTCGCTCAATTTTCCTTCGTTCCTTCGCATACAAATAAAATGAGTAGAACTAATCCCTTCCTGTTTGCATTTCCAAGAGAATGAACGTCCCAAATGAACCATGATGCATCAACACTGAAAATTAAAGGAAAAGGTAGATCCTCTAGTTTCTTATCAAGACCTATTTAGGTTGTGGGTGAGATTTTAACTAAGTATAATTCATCCATTGCACACAACCATGGAAGGTTGGGCCACTCGAAGGGGAAAAAAAGGGGGGATTGTTTTCGCTAATTGCACCAAGCCTCCTATCTCAAACCCATAGTTTGAACTACAAAGGAGTAAAGAAGAGGTTGTCCCAACAAAGTTGTGGTGTTTAGAACTGCTTTGAATATTTTATATAATATATTGTAAATTGTTGTCTAAAGGAATTGATGATCGAATTGATGTTGTCATGGATTCCAAGGATTTCATCAAAACTAAACACATGTCATCAAAACCAAATGCACTGCAGGAAAAAATGTTAGGATTATAAGTCTCTCATGGTTTATTACACAACATTTGATAATTCCATCAAGAAGATATACCATTGCATTTCCTCCCCCTAGTTGTGGAAGATCCGACCATTCAATGTTATTCCCGCTAGCTACTACACCTACCAAACCATTTAAACAATCTCGCCATTTGTAATAAGAAATGGCTAAGTTGCTCCGCTCCACTCCTCCCTATTCTTTAACACAATATCAATTCTAAGTTTGAATCCTCCCTTGTCTCTAGCATCATATCAATTATGGGTACGAATCTTTGTTATTTAGACCAACCAAGTACCTAAGAAGCTACTACATTTTCTCATTTTGAAATTCTACCTATCAAATATTTTTCATGAAGAGAATGTAGATGGTGCATGGAACCCACAGGGAAATGGTTTGAAAAAGGACGCGACGATACACTAGGAGGTTGAGTTTTACAAAGAGAGTTATTATCGATGGGCCATCCCGAGAGCTAGTGGGCACCCGTGCAAGAAGTTGGAAAACACACAACCATTATATTTGTTATTTTACATAACTATTTTTGGAACCAAGCTAAGGAATATGCGTTGGATCCATAAATATCATGGTGATAGAAATATGAGTATATCGAGCTCTGGGAAAGATTTACCATGGGTTCTTATGGCTGTGAATAAGTGGGTAAGAGGCGATATGTTGGTAGTTATACACTTTGTATGGATTTGGTTCTCATGATATATATGAGAATTATTCCTAATCAAAATGCTTTTTCACTTCATCAAAATCTCATAGATCGAACTAGGGCGTATTCTAGCAGCATATGTTAAAGCATCCACCAACTATACTTAGCATATGATGATAATGATAATGTAATTTATTTGGGTGTTGGGTTATTGTTATAATTTATTTTCCATCACATCATCATAAACATATTCTAGTCACATTTCGATTTACATCCTTCAATTACGTACCACTCATTGTTTTCTAAAAATGGAATAATGGCTATCCTCCTCGTCATATCTCACTTTGATACAAATTAAGATTTCAACGTGATGGATTTCATGTCGATCCCTATCATGGTTCTATTAAGTATCCATTCACTTTTATTTACCACTGCATACTAAATGTGGAGATCAAATAATAGTTTCACTTGTAGAAAAAAAAAGGACTTCAAGGACTTGTAACAATCATAGTTATTATCATAATAATAATATGATAAATTAAAGACAAACAAAAAAATAGTAGTAAAAACAAAGAAGTTGTTATGATATGAAAAAAGTGTTGATGCTTGTTTATGTAAAAGATGAAAAATTAGTAGTAATCGACTGAATAGAAATGGTAAAAATAATAAATAAATTTAATTTAATAAAAAAGGTTGTTAAGATCAATTATAATGGATTGAAATGATCAAAGTAATTATGTTTGATCTTAAAGACTTCAATTCATTATATTTATTAATGAATTATGTTTGATTTTAACGACTTCATTTATTAAATTAAATTAATTTATTAGTTTATTATTTTCACTATTTTTATTCATTTTCTTTTCCATCTCCACTCCAATAATGACTATTCATCTTTCCACTTCTATAAAAAGAAGCAACAACACTTGTTTCCTATCATAATAATTTCTTATTTTTCTATTATAATATTTTCTTATGTTCCTAATGATGAGTGAAGTCTCCACTCAAAACGTTAGATGTTTCGAAACCATTTACACAATTTTATCCACACAAAAAATTCTTCTAATATGAACAATTGTAGAAACCTACATACTCGTATACCAAATTGCATGAAATAGGTGCAATAACTCAATAGAAATAAACTATCTAATTGTTTGAATTTTTGTTTTCACTACAATTAAGAAATAAACTATCTAATTGTTTGAATTTTTGTTTTCACTACAATTAAGAAAACAAAGTTTACATGATATTGGATTAACTACTTACAACATTTGTTATGTTAACGATAGTAATATCTAATTAAATTGGAAGTCGTTGCACATAATTTTCACTCTCGATGAAAGAAATTGATTTCTCATAAGATGGATGTATGAACTCCATGTTTCACATTCATGGAAAATGATTAATATGATGCTAGATGTGAGTTGGTTTTGTAGCCAATTAAAAAACATTCTTTACAAAAGAGATGTTGAAAATGAAGGTGGAAAATTGGTTTTTGATATTCCCATGACTTGTTTTATGTATAAAATGTAGATGGACAATTCTTGTCTCTAACAAATTCCATTTATCCAACTGATATGGAGTACAATTAGACGGAATTTGCAATCGAGTTAAGTTTGAATAGAAATGTTAATGAGAATGGGAATATATATAAGTTAATAAGTGTAGTGATACTGTCATATCTTCACCATAAGCCCAACTTGGTCCAATAGATGGAGGAAACAAATGATTCATGACAAATGATTCATGCAAGCATCCAATATATCAATTGTTGTTGTTGGTTTCATGTATGTGTTCCCGAGGACTCTTTGGCAGGCAATACCTTGTGCTCGTGAAACAAAAATATCCATGGTGACAAATGAACCGATGACAATGAACATCGAATTTTTTTATATCTCAACGTGGAATCTCTACGTATCTTATGTTAAGGAAAATGAGTTAATTACATCCTTATTTGGTTAATTTGTTTAAGGTTACACGAGTTTGTAAAATTTTGTAACGTATTTGTAACTATATGTTCATATTAATATACAATTTAACTCAAGGTGTTGTGCGTGTTGCATCAATTTGTCTCTACTTATACATTTACATGGTATCAGAGCAGGCTTGGGCCTCACTCCATCACTGGAGGGCCTAGGGACCCAGGGAGATGGAAGAAGTGATGAGTGAAGGGGGGTTAAAACCCTAGCCACGAGTAGTGGAGGCCCAACAAAGGATTTTTGTCTTCGTCCCTGCACAAGAGTTAAATCCATAACGAGTTCATGGTGGAAGAGGCATAGAAAAACTGTACAGAGGTGCTGCTATCATTCTCTAGTGCAGAGAAAGAGTCTATCCGAGCATGTCGATCCAAAGAGTAAAAAATAGTCTGCATTTTCGAAGTTGTTGCTGTATTTTCTCGCGGAGAGGAAGATCAATGCAGGACATGGAAAATCCTAGATTTAAGTGGAAGACATAGAAAACCTTGGCCTCCATTTGTTTTTTTTTTATTTTTCTGTTGGTTGTGTGAATGGGTCGATATCCCGAGGAGAGTTGTGTGAATGGGTCGATATCACAAGAAGCTATGAAGAAGTGAGAAAAAAATAAGATGTGAAGATGTAAGAATCCAAGATAAAAATAAGAGAGGTAAACCAATATTCTGCAACAAAGAGGCAAGTGAATAGTCTGCAAGAAGACCCAATACCGAGGCTTTCGAGGAGATGAAGTCGCGGAGACAGTGAGACCAGGAAGACAGGCACGATGGTGAGATTCCCATTGGATAGTCGCTGCACATTTTATGATAAGAGCCACACATTTTATGATAAGAGTCGTGTAGATAAGAATACGAGAAGCCACGAACACATTAGAAATCGTGAAGAATCCTGCATTATTTTATTTAAAGAGAATTGAGTTTTATTTTAATTTTAAAAAATGACGTTTGATTTATTTTTTATATTATTATGATATGTTGATCATGTTGTGGAGCATTAAGCCCACAATGAAGTCAAGAAGGATTTTTGGCATTGGTAAATAAATAAAATGAAGTGAGTCAAAATTTAAAAGTGAGTAAAGTAAAACTATTTTTCAAAGATGGTTAAATATTGAGTCAATCATCATTGTGAAAGAGTAGTTAAGAAGTTGGAGGTGCATGTTTGGTGTTACTCAACACCTTAATGTAGTTTATGAAGTTGTCTTAAAATGTTTTGAAAATAAAAAGTATGTTATTTCATTTTTTATAAGTTTGGGTAGAAGAAAATTGAGTGATTATTGTAGTGACATTTAGTTTGGCCAACTATTGTCACAAGTTTGTGAGTATATGATGGAACTAGCCATTCCAACAATAAACAAGTTTTATTTACAGGAATCATTGAGTCCCAGACATTTTTATGATGAGAAGAAGAAAACAGAGAAGACATAAGAATATAGACTCATGATGAAGTATGACAAGAGGAAGAATGTGGCTTCAAATAGATTGAATTGATTTGGATCGAAATCGAAGAACTGAAGAAAGTTATCGTGAAACCAGAAACAAAGTAAAGCATCGAAAAGGGTGAAGGAGGAGCAGATTCTAGCCAGGATAACATAGCTAGAAGATGAAGAAGGGTTATCGTTGCAAAGGTAAAAGCCTCTTCATAGTTGAAGAGGCTCTTCTATTGTTGAAGAGAAAGTATCATTGACGTTGAGCCATTCCGTGGACAATGTTACAACATTATTGATCAGTGAGGATACACTGAATTAAAGTTTTTTTGCATGAAGAAAACTTTACCTTGAAAAAGAAAGGATCGGTAGAATGGATAAATGGTTCAAGTCAAAACTAGTGAAGGAAACAAAAGATTGGAGTGGAGTAAGGAAGATGCCGAGACAACCATAGAGATTGAATGCAACAAATTTTGGTTTTTAGTCACTAGCAAATATAAGAATCTAGAAATGGAGCAAGATGATGTACCCTAATATATGAAATGTTGTAATGAGATGAAAAGTTGTAATGAGGGGGTGCATGATCGATTGTACCCGACACCCCAGAGGTTTGTGGTCCAAACTTGTAAGCCTTTCCATAGGAATGTTGTATTCCCCAAATGTTTAGTAAGCCCTGATTGAGTCATGATTGCATAGATTAGTATGTGATCATGTAGCATGTATCACTGGTTTTGATCAGCTTGAAGCGTTGGCCATGGGAGGGATGATACATCAAGTTGTGGAATGAACCACTATTATATGTATGAGGGTGTCAGGTGTACTCGTATCTAATATTGATGGTGAATCATAGAATTTCAATCTTTGATTAACAATGGGAATGTGATATAGAGTAATCTCATAGATGTTTAGGACCAAGTTATGTTTAAGGATAAATGTTAAGTTATAATTAAGGGGTAGTCTAATGCATTGGAAGATGTTGATAGTGATAGTTATAGTTATTGTTATTATCATATGTAATTAAGGGGGGAGTGTTAAGGAAAATGAGTTAATTACATCCTTAGTTAATTAGTGTATTTACAGTTACATGAGTTGGTAAACTTATGTAACGTAAATTTATAACTATATTTATAAATATACATTCATATTAATATACAATACAACTCAAGGTGTTGTGTGTGTTGCATCAATTCGTCTCTATGTATACTTTTACATCCTGCTTCCACGACAAATTATCTACACACACAAATTATCTACACAATGAATGGGTTATTGAAATACCTTGAAACTTGATGGACACTTGATTCCTGCTTTTAGGCATGGACTTGCTGCTTTGCAACCCTTCTTGTTGAAAATGAAGTGCAAGTGAAGGATGATATTAGAATGTTTGCATTGGTTGGGAAAGCATATTTGATAAGACTGTGGTAAAATTCAATAAGTCTATGGAAGAAGGATGAAGTATAAGTTGTTTATGTCATTGTGATGAAGACTAAAGTATTTCTCAGGCTTATTTTTGCATGTTCAGACAACTTTGTTTCAATATTATCATGCCACATGTTCTAGTTTCCAAATATTTGGCAGAACAAGTGGGGACACTTTTCTTTTTTCTTTTTTTCCCAACCAGGACAGAAAGGTGCCATCTTTTTTGATTTCCACTAGTCTGATGAAACAGATGGCAACCCCTTAAACATGATTTTATATGTGCAATCACAATTGTTTTATGAGGAAATAAAACTTTTTATTTAAAAAAAAGATTAAACTATTTCACCTAAAATAATGTTATTGTTTATGTCATAGACTTCATTTAACAAATAAAATGTTTAAACTTACTAACTTAAGTAACATTTTAACCACCAATAGAATATACTTTAAACTCAAATTTCAAAACACTTAACTCAAAAAGATAGTGATTATCTACTAAAGAGCTTACCCTAGTTAATTGACCATCTAACACATAATTTTACATAGGGTAAAAAGAAAAATAATATATGATATGCTAGGTGCATTTTGTAGATAAAGAAAGGTTATACGAATATCATTAGCCAACAATCTAATATACAATTATATTATTGTATGTAAATTCACAACTAGTAAAGGAGGGAATGTGTTTACTAAAAGGTTAGAATGTGGGTTTAAGTTTTCACCTTAAATAACATATTACGGATATGGGATTCATTTTTTTAAGGTTGCATCAATTCTTTTTAGGTTTTGATTTTGTGACATGGTTTCGAAAACAAACTACACTTTATAAATCTTCTTCAATCAATTCTTTAAATATCCCCTTGGTTATAATGTGTTTAATGCAATCAACACACACGTGATAGTCAAAACAAAATAGCTCAACGTGTAATAAAGACAAAGACAACTGTTAATTGATAAAGGGGACACAGAATAATGCGAAAGGAGTATATGAAGATATATTTGAAAGTTTGTGGAATACTAACCTCAATATGGAATCAACAAATGTCTATATTTCTAAAATTAAACTTTTATGGTATTTCAATAGATAATATGATTATGGTATTTCAATAGATAATATGAGACAAGCATGGATAAGATAAATTGTAAAAATCATCGATAAAATTTAATTATTTATGTTAAATATTTTTATTCATAATGAGTGTTGTATGGCAGCGTAGTCTTTGCCAAGTTGGAATGAGAGAAAATGTGTGGGTTACAAGTTGCAGTACATGTGGTATCCATACAGAATTTAGTATTCCCAAACTAGTTTTATTTGAAATTTCTAAAAAATTATTAATGTCTAGTACTTCAACGAAGGTTCCTAGTATCTAAGTTTGATAGTACATGAAATATTTAATACATAATGCATGTAACCCAACAATTAAGGAGTCACGGGTTGGCGGAGTAGCGGGTTCACATTTTTCATTTTTCATGTCCAGAGTGTTCCGTGATATACATTTTGCACCCAACACTTCCGCCATATACATTTTGCACCGAACAATTTCGTCATATACATGAGACTGAGTAATTTATAGAATATCATAACATTGTACCAAGATTTATAATCATTTATATAATGCTATAACACTTTTTACTTAATGAATAGTATAAACAATTATTTAAATTTTATTTAATATTATTTTTAATGTTTTAAAATGTAAATTTGGAATTTTGATTTTGTTTATGATAATAAAGGTGAAATTTATTTTAATTTATCATTTTTCGTGTCCATCTTGTTCCGTGATATACTTTTTGCACCCAACACTTCTGCCATATACATTTTGCACCCAACAAGTATAAACAATTATTTAAATTTTATTCAGTATTATTTTTAACGTTTTTAAATGTAAATTTGGAATTTTGGAATTTTGATTTTGTTTATGATAATAAAGGTGAAATTTATTTTAATTTTTCATTTTTCATGTCCATTTTGTTCCATGATATACTTTTTGCACCCAACACTTCCGCCATATATATTTTACACCCAACAATTACGGAGTTGGAGGTTGGCAGAGTTGTGGGTTCACATGTTTCATTTTTCATCTCCAACATGTTCCGCGATATACATTTTGCACCCAACACTTCCGTCATATACATTTTTCACCCAACAATTCCGTCATATACTTATACGTTTTTAAATGTAAATTTGGAATTTTGAAATTTTGATTTTGTTTATGATAATAAAGGTGAAATTTATTTTAATTTTTAATTTTTCATGTCTAGCTTGTTCCATGATATACTTTTTGCACCCAACACTTCCACTATATACATTTTGCACCCAACAAGTATAAACAATTATTTGAATTTTATTAAATATTATTTTTAAGGTTTTTAAATGTAAATTTAGAATTTTGGACTTTTGATTTTGTTTATGATAATAAATGTGAAATTTATTTTAAATTTTCATTTTTCATGTTCATTTTGTTCCATGATATATTTTTTGCACCCAACACTTCTGCGATATACATTTTGAACCCAACAATTACAGAGTTGCGGGTTGCCACAATAGCGGGTTCACATGTTTCATTTTTCATGTCTAGCATGTTCCGTGATATACATTTTGCACCCAACACTTCAGTCATATACATTTTGCACCCAACAATTCCGTCATATACTTATACATTTTTAAATGTAAATTTTAAATTTTGGAATTTTGATCTTGTTTATGATAATAAAGGTGAAATTTATATTAATTTTTAATTTTTCATGTCAAGCTTGTTCCGTGATATACTTTTTGCACCCAACACTTCTGCCATATACATTTTGCACCTAACAAGTATAAACAATTATTTAAATTTTATTCAATATTATTTTTAACGTTTTTAAATGTAAATTTGGAATTTTCAAATTTTGATTTTGTTTATGATAATAAAGGTGAAATTTATTTTCATTTTTCATTTTTCATGTCCAGCTTGTTTCATGATATACTTTTTTCACCCAACACTTCCGCCATATACATTTTGCGCCCAACAATTACGGAGTTGTTGGAGTTGCGGGTTCACATGTTTCATTTTTCATGTCCAACATGTTCTCTGATATACTTTTTGCACCCAACACTTCCGCCATATACATTTTGCACCCAACAAGTATAAATAATTATTTAAATTTTATTCAATATTATTTTTAAGGTTTTTAAATGTAAATTTGGAATTTTTGAATTTTGATTTTGTTTACGTTTTTAAATGTAAATTTGGAATTTTGGAATTTTGATTTTGTTTATGATAATAAAGGTGAAATTTATTTTAATTTTTAATTTTTCATGTCCAACTTTTTCGTGATATACTTTTTGCACCCAACACTTCCACCATATACATTTTGCACCCAACAATTACGGAGTTGCGGGTTGGCGGAGTAGTGAGTTCACATGTTTCATTTTTCATGTCTAGCATGTTCCGTGATATACATTTTGCACCCAACACTTCCGTCATATACATTTTGCACCCAACAATTCCGTTATATACTTATATGTTTTTAAATGTAAATTTGGAATTTTGGAATTTTGATTTTTTTTTTTTGTTTGTTAATTTGTGCGGGACCTGTTGGCTACGCGATTAACCTGTGGCTTGAGAAACCGCGACTCAGGGGCATCTAAGCCGTCAAAATCACCCGGGGATCGCACCCGG